>JABUQX010017092.1:70000-90000 GCA_015478945.1 Trachelipus rathkii | reverse complement strand
TATATTTGTCAATTTTGCTACAGTTAGTTTTTAATCCATAGTTTAGGCCTTTGTTGAGGCAAAGTATTTTCATTATGATTGAGTTCGTAATCAGATAAGTTATATATGATAGATTTATCTTCTTTTAGTATGAATTCGCTATTGTATAGGCGCTGTAATTTGGAGATGTGTCTAAATTTGATATCATTATTTAAATCGCGAAGTTCACAGTCATTCAAAATTTTGCACTCCTTCATGCGAAGCTCAAACTAAAAATAGGCTTGAGGCTTTACTACATTAAACATTTCAAAAACCAGACATTAACATAAAGTTTAACGTATTGTCACTTAAATTAAATATAATATGAAATGCAAAAAATTTAAAATCTAATTTGTAATTTTAATTTTTGTAAAATCTTGTAATATAATTGCATATCAAATGTTAGAATCGAAACTCTGAAGATGTCCGAAGTTTACGGACGAAACCGGTCAGAAACTAATAAATTTAAATATGCCTCTTATTTTCTTTGTAAACTATTTTCTAGACTAGTATTAAGAAAATTAAATGAAAATCAGAAAAAAATATTTAGAGAATTAGAAGTTAAAAGTAAAACTTATATAAAAACAAAAGCTGACATAGAATTTCTAAATAATAATAATAATAATAATATACAAAAGAACACATTATAACTTTATTCAACATAATAAATTATTCAACAAATAGTACAATAAAAATAATTATTATAGGATAAAAAGCCAATATAAATGGGCTTCTGGGGTGACAATTACGTCCTATTAGGTCATGCTACTTTTAATACTGTATTTACTATACACAAACATATAGAGCTTTAACTGAGCCATATCTTAAAAGGTTTATTAAAATGGTTGATACAAATACAATCTAAGTCCAAAAAAGATGAAGGTGAAAGTCGGTCGGAACTTGGAAATATAAAGGTAGGTGGTGAAAGCTTAGCACAAAAGAAAGTCTTTAACTAGTTTTGAGTGAGAATTGGGACTTTCGAATGAATGAAAGAAGAAACTGATCATAGGCTTCCGGGGGTGAAAGTGTTAAATTATCTTTGCGAAATATGTAATAATAGGAAATTTAACTAGAAAAGTAAAAATAAATTTGCTCAACTGGTTATTTGATCCAGATGTGAGATGTTAGCATTAAATTCTAAGATAAATAATAAATTATTACAGTTTTTCAGAATGAATGGCTTAAGAAATATTGTGCAAAGGAAATTGAGAATTAGAAATGGAACGCTAAAAAATATGTAATCTTGGAGGGAAGTTTGATGGAAAGAGCTAGGGAAAGGATATTGAAATGGTATGAGCATATGACTGGAGTGGATGATGAGAGAATGGTTAAGAAGGTTTTATGTTTGATACGACCCCTCCACTTGGGGCGGCGCGCCTTGTCGGGGCGGAGTGGCTTAATTCGACCCGGGGACCGCTCAGGTCCTGAATCTGCTTCCTTCGGGGAGATGTGGTCTCTGGGAAGAAGAACAAAGATGCCACCCACCCCAATCCATGGTGGAGCAGCATACGCCAATGGATTCGTGTCCGGAGGGATGTCCGATCTTTAGTATGCGAAGTCAGGATACCAGGCGACCTCACGTTTGAACTTAACCTTCCTGCAGAAAAGCGAGGCCCTGCTGCGGGCGACAGTATAACACCTTACTTTATCCTTAGCATATGGATACTAAAAAACTTTAACAGGGGGACACACCCTTAAGTCCGCCAAACACATAGGCCTCTAGGCCTCCACTCGAATCCTTTGAAACCTCAACTGAAAAGGGACTCACAGTCCCTGTCAGGGGGGCGGAAGAGGAACCTAATCTGTCCGATATATCTCCTCTGGAAGATGTACCAGCTGACATCGAGTTCATTCAAAGGCTCCATCTAACACCGCAGCGCATTTCAGGCGCGACCAGGAAAAGGTACAGGTGGATGGTAAAGAGCAGGCATGATCCTTCAGAGGCACGGAAGCTGGCTCTTAAACCTGTTAGCCCTCCGCCTGCGGAAAAAGAGCGAACACTAACGACTCTATTCCAGAAGGAGCTCCAAAGAGACCCAGAGCTGGGGGCAGTGGGAGGAGCGCAAGCACCTACATTGCTCTTAGCCATAATCCTAATGGAGTCTCAATAGTCTCCAAAGATTATTCAAAAGAGACTTTGTCATTGGGTCAATTAAAAGCCATACAAGAAGTTCTGAACAGAATTGTGGGATCAGATGGCTGTACCATACAGCCATGGTTTCACTGCTTTCTTCTCACAGCAGACTCAGTGCTGCTCAGTTGTGATGATGAGGCCACAGCTGAGTGGCTGAAGCTCACTGCTGAGCAGCTGAGGCCTTGGGAGGGAGCAAACCTGAGGATAGTAAAAGGGGATGAAATCCCCAGGCCCATAGTGCTAATTGGTCTCTTACCAAACAGTGCAAATGACAAAAGTGATAGAATTTTTGCCTTTGTCAAAGCACAGAATCATGGTCTGAAAACAGAAGAGAGTAAGGTCCTGAGGAGGGAAGACGGACGAGACGGTTCAGCTGGTTCTTTCTCCGGACCAGCACTCCGAAACTAAGCTGAGATCACAGAACTATTTTCTCAGCTACAGATTTTGCAATGTTAAACTTTGAAGTGGCGGAGAACCAGCAGATGGGAACTTGCTCCGCACCCCTGGTGAAACGACCCATCCTGAGAGACAAACAAAACACACCCAAAGTGGGGATGAAAAGAGCTCAGATGATCCAAGAAAGACGACATCCTCTGGAATCCAGCCGAAAAAATAGGAGGTCCCATCAAGGCGGCCAACGGGAGTGGAAATGGTGCCTCGCGATCGTCGATCTCGTTGAGGGGACCCACTCGGGGCCCCAAACCTATATCAACGTAATGGAGAGTAAAGAATATCTAGGCTGCCTTCATAACAACTTACGTCATGCAAAGGCGGCAACGGATACTCTCCTCCAAACTTTTGTAAATATAGCCCCCATATAAGAGCCGTGGATGAGAAAAGGAAAAATCAAAGGAATAGCAAGTAGAATGGGTAACTCGATCTACTGTCGTGACCATAACATGCCTCGTGCTGCGATGGTTCCGGCAGTGGAGTTAATTCTCTTTCTATTCCAGACTTTATCATGAGCAACCTAATAGCGGCCTTAATAGAGGTGCCAACCACGTGGAGTGTGCAAGAGGTTGTAATCGCCTCTGCATACTTCTGCGCAGAATCCAATGAGAAACCTCCGGAAGAAATCCAAAGGCTCGCTCAATAATGTCAACAACACAACACTGGGCTGATCTTGGGCTGCGTTGCCAATGCTCATCATACCCTTTGGGAAAGTAGTCACATCAACAACAGAGGTGAGTGTATCTTTGAGTTCATAACTCAATATGTTCTTGATGCTGCGAATGAGGGAAACAAGCTCACATTCATTACATCAAATAGACAAGAGGTCTTAGACTTAACTTTAACTAATTCTGCCTTTGGCACACATATTTCAAAATTGCATTTGTCTGACTGAAGAAGTCTCTCACTCGGACCATAGACGCATTGGATTAAAAATCATAGCTATGGAGAAAGTCGAAAAGGAGTGGAAAGTATCCAAGCTAACAAACTGGAGACTACATAAAGAGATCCTTAAGCAGGGTTTGGAGGATATAAATGGACCATTTAATTCACAGAACCTAGAAGTATCCACTGCCCAACTGCAAACAATCCTGCAAGAGAAAAAGGAGAGTAACTAGAAGCTTCCCCTGGTGGAACCAAAAGCTGACAGCTCTAAGGGCTAAGGTCAGGAGACTCTTCAACATTGGGAGGTGTACAAGACAGCTTTAACCACTTATAACAGAAAACTCAGAAGTCCAAAAGAAGGACTTTGAAAATTCTGTGTGAAGACATTGAGAGCCAACCCGAAGCTGCACTTCTAAATAAAGTGCTCGTTAAAGACCAATCCAATGGTCCGAGCCATCCCCTAAGAAAAGATGGCAGCTATACAATTGGCCACAATGAAACCTTAGTGGAAATTTTAGATACTTTCCTCACAACAAAATAGTTGAGAACGGAGAGGAAGCAGAGGATGAGGAGGTGTAAGCCCTGACAATTGGGCTGAGAGTCTGTCTGGCAGAATCTTCTCCACGAATAGGATAGAATGGGCGATAACTCTTTTAGCCCTTTTAAATCTCCTAGATCGGGTGTAATATTCCCTGCCTTGCTTTAACAAGAACTGTAGAGTTTATTTCCACTGCTGATGAATGTCTTTAGGGGGAACTATGCTCTTGGATATATTCCCCAGCTTTTGAGGAATGTAAGGGTGGTTTTCATTCCTAAGACGGGAAGACGTTCTATGTCTGACCCCAGGTCAAATCGACCAATAAGTTTAACATCATTCCTATTAAAACGATGGAAAAGGTGTTTGACTACACATAAGGGTAGAAACTTCTACAGAAAAGGAAATTCGCCCTAATCAATGGGCTTACCAATTCTGTAAATCAACAATTAACGCCTTAAACTGCTTAGTATTCCAGATGGGGGAAGCGCTAGAACACAAGGAAATGACAATGCCCGATTTCTTGGATATGCAGGGAGCATTTGATAACATCTTTTATGCAACAATGGAGTAAGCCACTGTCGCCAAAGACGTTAAGCTCTCAACGATTCCTTGGATAAAGACAATTTCGGAGGTGAGACATATTACCGCTAGACTGGGAGAGGAGACAATCACTGTGGCAGCTGTAAGGGGATGCCCCCTGGGAGGGTTGCTGTCACCTCTTTTGTGGACCATGGTGGTTGACAACCTCCTCACCAAACTTAGCTAATCAGGATTTGAGGTGCAAAGATACGCGGACGACCTCGTAATTATCATTAGAGGCAAGCACACAGAGGTTCTAATGGAGCTCATGCAACATGCCCTAGATCTTGCTTATAATTTGTGTTTAGACAGAGAAATGAATATCAATCCGAGCAAAACAGTTATAGTGCCTTTCACCAAGAAGAGAAAGCTGAATTATGCAACTCCAAAGATTGGTGGAATCACTATAAACCCCTCCACTGAAGTCAAATATCTGGGAGTAATCCTAGATCAAAACCTTACGTGGAACCCACACCTAAAAAGAGTTGTGGATAAAGAAATGATGGCCCTATGGACAAGCTTGGCAAAACATGGGGGCTGAAACTAAAAATGATCAATTAATTATACCTAACTGTAGTCAAAACTATAATCACCTATGCCTCACTCGTTTGGTGACCAAAGGTGGAGCAAAGGACTGCACAAAATAAATTACAAAGACTACAAAGGCTTGCATGCTTAGCGATCGCAGGGGCAATGCATATTTTCCCAACTGAAACCATGGAAGCACTACTAGGCCTACTTCCCCTGCACCTGCGTATTAAGAGGGAAGCCATGTCATGTGCGATCGGACTGACTCTCTTTGGCCAATCTAAACGATGAACTGGACTCGAACACCTTCGCAACTGGAAAATTTACCAGAGTTACAGATGGCCACTACAATCTCAGATTTAATGCCGAGACAAAAATAAGCTTTGAAAAGAAGTACAAAACCCTTCTTACAAAGAGTCAAACATGGGAAAATGGAGGCAAAACTCGAGTCAGGAACCATTACATGGTACACTGATGGATTGGTGATGGATGGTGGGGTTGGCGCGGGCATGGTTGGACCCAACTGCAAACGCAGTATGGTCTGGGTGCCTCTCCCACCATCTTTTAAGCAGAGGTTTATGCCAAAATGACGTGTGATCGGAAAAACCTAGGCAGGGGGATACGAGGAGTAAGGATCTCTGTGGCGACCGATAGCCAAGCAGCTGTTGAAGCTTTAAGCTCTTACAGCTGCGATTCTAAATTGGTTTGGGAATGCCAATGTATCCTACAGCAACTGGCTCAACATAACAGATTTACTTTGATGTGGGGGCGAGGACACCAAGGCATATCAGGATATGAATAGGCAGATCGCCTTGCTAATAAAGATCGCTTTCACTGGCCCAGAACCTTTCTGTGGACTTTCCAAAGGCCACACAAAAGAACTTCTGACACTGGCAAAAGAACTTCTTTCGAGGAAAGTTTTGTATAAATTTGAAGCAAAATGAAATTCATAGAAGAAGATAAAGAGTTTTAAACTTAAAAAATAATGAAGAAAAAAAAGTTGAAGAACTAAAAAATAAAGTTTAAATTTATTGAAATAAAAAATTTTGTTTAGTGATTTTTAAAGTGTTAGGCTATTGGGTACAAAAGCAATGTGGAAAGAATCGGCAGTGAATTGAACTAGACTGTATTTCATTTTGCCTACTTCTCATTTCACTGTCTCTCACATTAATTCATATATATATATATAATAATATATATATATTATATATATATATATATATATATATATATTATATATATATATATATATATAATATATATATATATATATATATATATATATGAACAAAGACTGATCTTTATAATTATTAATGATTAATTGGCCCTAATTAAGAGATCACCTTGAATAGTAGCAAACAATTCATATTGGTAGAAAGACCGCAATATTTGCTTTGGTATTTACTTTATTAATTACTTCTAACATTGATTATTTTACACATAAAAAATTAAAGTGTTTTTAAAACTATTTGTTTCAAACAGAGATTTTATGCCAAAAAATTCAATTTATTCTTTAAATTTCAGACTTTTTAACTTTTACAATTATTTATCCCGAGAGAGAGCAAAGCTGTTAGCTCGCCCGGGTCTATTTTCTAACTGGCTCTATCCCCATGGCCCGCCGTTGGTTACAGCGGCACCTCAGTGACCTTGACACTAAAGGAAAATAAAGAAGAAAACCAATTCCCCCCGGTTTTTACAACAGGATTTCTACAAGGTTCCCTGACATATAACCTTTATAAAATTTTATACTCCTTTTAACGATTTCGGTACATATATATATATTATATATAATATATATATATATATTATATATATAATATATAATATATATATACATCATCTATCCTACATATTTATATATATATAGTATATATATATTATATATTATATAATATATTCGGTGAGAGTGACTCATACCTCCTGTCTGGAAGGAGAAACATCTTCGCGTACGGATTTCTTGGCTGTCCATTGAATCTCGGCTGGAGTTCTGCCGCACTCCACAATTCGTCACAACCAACTGCCTGCGCCGTTGGATCGAACCATTAATTTTAACTGGAACGAATAATTAATTGAATAAGTTTATTAAATAATCAATGAACAAATTACAGAAAATCAAATAAATACATCATATTTTTGTTTCGTAGCAATAGGATGAGTTCTTATTAATAAAGCATTTATAATTACATTAGGAAGTTCGTATCCCAGGAAGAGAGTTAAAAGCCTATATATATATATATATATATATATTATATATATATATATATATATATATTTATATATATATATATATCATATATATTATATATATACATATATATTAATAATATATATATAATATATTATATATATATAATATGGTTAATTTCATTAAGCAAAAATGCATTTTTATTTTGATGTCATTCACGCAATTAATGTGAAAGTCCTCAAGATTAAAATAACATTTTTTATCTTCCTTTTATTCATATATATATATATATGGGCTGTAAATTCTCTTCCTTGGAACGAACCTAATAGAACTGTACAATGTAAGAAACTCCCAAATGGATGAAATCAAGCAACAAACAGTACAGGTTTACAGTGGGTTGATCCTTATATTTCAATCAGTCATTTTAACGAACTCATAAATTTACCAAACAATATTCACAAATGTGCATTAATCACCAATAAAAAACTAGCCAACTTACTTTGGAAACTAAAAGTATATTTATATATCATGCTTGTCAACAAAAAGGTATTGAATAATCCTAAACTATGTCCCATCAGCATTGCCAGCAAAATATGCAAATAGTTACTTTCCTACGCCTCATGGATAGAGAATGGATGAAGGTGCCATCCGTTTGATGGAAACTCCCTCATTGAAGACATGGAATTCTAGGTTGGAATGGGACATTCTTATGCACTCCTGTGCTCAACCATTCTTGTTTTCCTCTAATCATTAACACAGAAGGTATAGCCAAAGTACTTTCCACCTTATACTATACTGAAGTACTTGCAGTCGTGTTCTTTAGGTGCTCACGCCTCCAGCACTTTGCATACTACACGTAATCCATCTTATGCATTTAAACATTTTTTTCATTTATATCATACCAAGATCGTCTCATACTTGCTGAAGTCTTGCTCTGATGAAAGGTCATTTTTCTTCATTAACTTTTGTAACATCTGCCATTGTTCTAATTTCCAGATTGTAGAATACCTTCTCTCTTTCACTGGAGCCCGTCTCTTGTTCTTGAAAAAAATTCAAGCGATTGAGAACTTCGAAAGCAATATTGGGGAGGGAAGTAGCGCTCCCGAAGCGACGAGATTACACCCGTTGGGCAAATAGGGAGTGTTAGGATACATCCCAAGGCACTCCAGTGCCTAATGGTTCGCCCCTCTTGTGCTCATATCCACATTCTTCTTAAACTGGAGTTGGCTCTCCTTATCACACATCATAAAACACTATTACAGAAAACACTTTCCTTATAAAAAGAAATAAATAGAAATGTCAACTCAGAAAAGCCAAGAGAGGCGGCTTTCAAAAATATCCCCTCCTCCTCCCCTCCCCATTACCACCTGTGAGTTGAGGGTCTCCGGTGATGGGGTTAGTGACGTCACGGAATTACCGGTCTATTCTGATGAACGGTCTTCTTTCTTCATAAATATTTCTGCAACCTTCGCGGTTATAAATCTAATTTTCATTTTGTGGAACACCACCTCTCCTCCTCCAAGCATAATCTCTTATTCTTCTAATTTTGAGCGTTCTGATAGCAAACCCTACTCTATTGATTCTTATTGTCTTAATCCTAAATTTTCACTCAAAGGAGGTTGTTTTGCCAATGTGAGCAATGGTGTTTGTTCTCGCGTATCTGATTTGGAGTATTCCCTGAATTTTCTACCTTATGGATCAAGATATCCTGTTAATCTACTACCAAGTTCAGATTATTCTAAATGCTTCGACTATTTAAAGTTCAAATTAGAACACATTCTCTCTTCTTCACGAATCTCTCAAATCATCATTCTTGGTGATTTTAACGTTCATCACCGCCAATGACTTTAATCTAATTCTCAAGATACAGCTGGTGAACTTGCCAACCAATTTTCTACCCAAAATGACCTCGAGCAGTTGGTGCAATTCCTTACTCGTATTCCTGATCATCATGGAGATGAATCTAGCATTCTAGACCTTTTCCTAACCACTAATCCTTCTTTTTATTCTGTTAAACACTTTAATCCTCAGGTGTTCCTCCAATCACCTTCTTGTCTCTATATCCTGTTCAATCTCTTCAAGTCTTCAGCAGGAAAGACTCACCTAAGACGAGGAAGCGTTTTTGTCACTTCGATGCTTCTAATTGATCGGACTTGCGATAGTACTTCTTTCATTTCCCATGGAATGACTACTGATTCCGTGGGAGGGTTTCCTCGGAGGTTGCTGAATGAATTACCGAGGTGATTCTCTTTGGCATGGAGACATACATTCCAAATTCATTCCCTTCAACTAAACCTAGCAAACCTTGGTTAAATTTTGCTTGTTCTCGTGCTATTCGCAACAGGGACGCTGCCTTCTGTGGCATTAGACACATCGAAAAGCTTAGATAGAGTCTGACACGAAGCATTGATTTCTAAACTTTCCTCCTTCGGTTATCTCTCTCTCTCTCTCTCTCTCTCTCTCTCTCTCTCTCTCTCTTCTCTCTCCTCTCTCTCTCTCTCTCTCTCTCTGATTTCCTTTCCGGTCGTTCCATAACAGCAGTTGTAGACGGTCACTGTTCATCCTTTAAATCTATAAATAGTGGTGTTCCTCAGGGTTCTGTCCTATCTACTTTTCATTAATGACCTTCTTTCTATTACTTCTTGACCTATCCACTCATATGACGAGGACTTCACCCTTCGTTACTCATTTAATTTTCAAAGATATCCAACCCAACAGAATGTGGCCCACGCTAGGGTGGCTGTCTTGAAGCAACTAATCATGACCCTTCTCGAACTTCTAATTGGAGCATTGAGAACATGGTTGTTTTCAAGGCCTCAAAAATTCAATTATTTCATTTTACAACTCGACACAATCCTCCACACAACTCTAACATGTTCTTCGAAAACACGCAACTCAAACTCACGACTGTCCTAAATATTCTTGGAGTTTCCTTTTCCCGTGATCTTAAATAGAATAATCCCATTATTTTTTTTTTTCTAAACAAGCTTCTAAAAGGTTTGGTGTTCTGAGGCACCTTCAGAGTATCTTCACGCCACCCCAGATGCTTGTTCTTTATTGGAGTGTCTTTCTCCCCTGTGTGGCTTGTACCTATCACATCTAGGGTGGTTCCACTCGCACAACTCTTCTTGAAAAGGTGGAGTCTAAGGCTTTTCGTCTTATTAACACTCTCTCTCTCTCTCTCTCTCTCTCTCTCTCTCTCTCTCTCTCTCTCTCTCTCTCTCTCTCTCTCTCTCTCTCTCTCTCTCTGTCCAGTCTCTTCTACCCTTCGAATTCTTGCGTCACTTTCTTTATTCTATCGCTATTAGAACGGGGACTGATCTTCTGAACTATCTCGTCGCATACATCTTCCATTGAGAAGGGATCGTGAGACAAGTTAATCCTTTGTCCAACCCTCTAACCCAAGACTTAACCGCTATGCTCAATCTTACATGTATACTCCACTAAAGTCTGAAACACACTTCCCTTATCTATTTTCCCAACAACCTTTGACTTGCACACTTTCAATAAACCGTATATCGGGGGATGTCGGCCATTGAACAGGATCAGTCTTGGGAATTTCCCCCAACTCCAGTAAGATTTGGCAGGCCTCAAACCTTTGTCCACCAGAGGAAACAAAAAACTCTCTCTCTCTCTCTCTCTCTCTCTCTCTCTCTCTCTCTCTCTCTTCTCTCCTCTCTCTCTCCTCTCCTCTCTCTCTCTCTCTCTCTCTCTGCTTACTTCAGATGAAACTGTTGTGCTCATGGATTTTTTCCTGTTGTCGTGTTAATGAATTAGAGTACTTCGAAATTTTTTACCTTTGCTTCGTCTTTCTTGCCAATCTATAAATAAATTCACAGGAATTTATTTATTTATCTCCAAATTATATTGTCCTAAACTCTTTGATTGTCTAAATTCCAAAATATAACACATTCTTTCGTTTTTTCCATTCCTCGAATTTTTCATCCAGGTTGATTTTACCTTTCACTACCACCAACGGTTTTCCCCTAGTTCTCAAGACATAGTTTATAAACTCCCTACCTATCTACCTACCTATAGATTTAAATCATGGGTATCTCTCTTCTTGTAATTTTGATCATCTTGGAGATGAACTAAAAATACTATACCTTTTCTTAGCTACCTACAAACTAATCGCTTTAAATTATTAAACTCTTCCTAATCTCTGTCCCTCTGATCGCCATCTCATGTTTTAACTTTGATGGATTTCGTACTGTTCACTTTAGTTGCATTATTGCATATCTCCTTTTACCTATACTTGTCCAGTTTTTTGACCTGTCATGTACTCTTAGTCTGTAAAGCACTTCATTCATTATTTTCACTACCATTTTGACAAATACTTCCAAACTTTTTGCGCCTGGGAATGTTAGATTTTAATGTGAGAATTTGTCTTGTTTTCCCTCCATTTCTGATGGTTACAGACAAGTCTCCTACTCTTTTCCACCAGAATTCAACTGAAAATATATATGAATGCATGACAACATTATCGGAGCAACTTCAATGATTTCCCAAATTTTTCCATTTGTAAACCACTTGGAAATGTCTTAAAATTCAATTTTGACATATATCAACACTTTAGTCTGACCCCCCATACAAATTTTTATTTTTATTTTTATTTATTTATTTTCTTTTTTTTAGAGATCAACACCACCGCTACCGTTCGAGCAGGACGAAGCCAAGCCCAACAAACTCACATTCTCCCACTCGACCAGTTGCGGACCTGGGATTTCTCCAAAGCCCTAAACAGCAGACTATGATGTTAATTCTTATTTCTAAACTAGGAATTTTAGAATAGTAAGACAAGATCTTCTTCTTCCTTAAATCAAAAAAAAAAAAAAAAAAAAAAAAAAGCACACAAATTTAAAGCATTTTAAATCGTTTACAGAACTACACAAACCAAAAAAGGGTCACTAATAACTCCTGAATTAAAAGCATTGCAATAATAATAATAATAATAATAATAATAATAATAATAATAATAATAATAATAATAATAATAATAATAATAATAATAATAATAATAATAATAATAATAATAATAATGATACCTGAAGCCGACCAGATATGGACGGTGAGTGGTCCTTGGTACCGTAGGCTTCTGGTGACCCTGGGGAAGTAATGGTGACGCTTGGTCTTCGGTCTCTTACGGGTTCTGATAACTTCCTGGGATCTACTCCAGGTTCAGGTAATGCTTGGGATAAAGAATATATATATATATATATATATATATCCCATAAACCTTATATATATATAGCCCAACCTTAGCCAATAACCTTGTATGTATATGTATATGCTTATAACATATAACATAACATAGCCTTGCTTAGCCAATATCTTGCTTGCTGCTATTTGCTTGCTGCTGCTGCTCTTAGCCTTATGTAATGTATGTATATATATAATAACATATATATATATATGCAATATGTATATATGTTTATAATATGTATATTTAACAACAACCTTAATAGCAAAGATCACCAACAAGTCATATCAATAAAGCGAAATAAACTTAGCAACATATGTAGCCAGCCAGCCAACTCAACTAACAACATGCTCAACTTGTAACAGCAACATGTATAATAGCACCAACAATAACAGCAACCCATACTTATGCCTTTGCTAACTGCTAACTCACTCTTGCTGTATATATATATATATATATATATTTAAAAAATTGGCACTTCGCGTATATTGCCATATTCTAAGTGGGGAACTGCTTAGGTAATTTCTACCTAGGATCCAGACGAGGAATCGAATCCTGGTCCGCTGTCTGCTACTTTGTCGCTTTACCGATTGCTCCAAGGTATCAATAAGAACGTACTTCAATAATTAATGAATTTTAATTAATATTAAATTTATTTATTCTTTACCTGCATTACTTTTAATAAAGGCAAATTTATTTATAAATTTGTGTTTGATTTTTTTGTATTTTAAATTTGTATATTTGAAACTTTGTCCATACAAGTGTAAGAATTCCTCCTTATAGTCGGAGTGGGTGTGAAGAAATTAAATTAATATCGCAGAGAGAACGGAATTCCCATTTTTTTTTTAAAGTAGTCCTTGCAACTGTTATCTTGTTATGATGTGAGGTTCCCAAGATAATTTATTATTATTATAAGATGGAAGAATGTCTGTGTTGTATTCAGGCGAGATGGAACAGAAGAGATGTCGAAAGAGATCAAAATATTATACCTTAGTTTAAGGGGAAGGTTCGAAAGAAGTTGAATTTTAAAGACTTAATTTTCTTAGTGTCGAAATACCCCTATATCCAAAGATTCTATCCAGATTTTCGATAAGATAATCGGAAGGCTGAGATTGACATTCAACTGCAGAAACAAATGATCAAGCAGAATTAATATGAGTAGAGGAGAGGAGAATTGAAGACGAAATAGGAATGGATATTTTTGGAGGAGAGAATAAAATCGTTAATTAAAAAGTAAGAAAGTTTTGGACAATGCAAAACATTATTGAACATCAAGATTAACAAACAGAGTAAACGAAATCTTCTTCCTCCCTCATCAGCAACTGCTTCAGTCAACTGCTGGTGGGGCGATTTGAAAAAAAACTAGTTGTCAGTAAGCAAAGTAAAGGAGTAATGTCGAAAAAAGGGTGCGTGGAAAGCAGTGAAGCATGCTAAACCCTGTCAAAATCCTTGCATATTTTCAGCGCCACCTCATAAGATTGATTCCGCATAGTCATAAAGGTCAGGAGACATTATATTAGCAAAGATAGATACGTCTATCGATATTTTATCTCATGCGTCGAAACTCGAAAAGAGAATGACATTCCAGATTGTCAGGATTAAAGAATTAAGTATAAACCAGAAGACTTTAGACACCTTGCAAAATCTCTCTCTCTCTCTCTCTCTCTCTCTCTCTCTCTCTCTCTCTCTCTCTCTCTCTGTCTCTCTCTGTCTCTCTCTCTGTCTCTGTCTCTCTCTGTCTCTCTCTCTCTCTCTCTCTCTCTCTCTCTCTCTCTCTCTCTCTCTCTCTCTCTCTCTCTCTCTCTCTCTCTCTCTCTCTCTCTGTCTCTCTCTCTGTCTGTCTGTCTGTCTCTCTCTCTCTCTCTCTCTCTCTCTCTCTCTCTCTCTCTCTCTCTCTCTCTCTCTCTCTCTCTCTCTCTCTCCTTTTTATATTTTATTTCGAAAGAATATAAAAGAACTAGACTTTTTAGTCACGATGTATCTGCATTTCAAAAATTTCTGTCACCCTCAACTCTACAACATTATTACAACATCACCATTAATTTTAAATTTGTTTTTTATTTTGTATATTTTTGAGAGCTTCCTATATATATATAATTTAGTATCTTCTTGAACTCTTATTTTACATTTTAGGATCATGAGAATGAAACTAACTTCTAAAAGCTCAATTTTACCTTGAACTTTAGTCTTCTTATATTTATGAAATAGACCTAACTAGGGGGGGGGGGTTAGGGGGTATAGAACCGCCCAGATGACCAACCGTTCATTCCCAGAAATTTGTTTAATCAATAAAAGGTCGTAACAAGCTTACTGATATTCTCGGATAAAAGGGACATCCCCCATCCCTCCCCACAGAAACTTCTTTAGTTACGACAATGATCTATGTTAATGAAAATATCAGAATATCTCTAAAACATGAGTGCTAATCTTAGGCATGTTTGTTATCTACAGAATGACAGTCATTTTCCTTTTGTTGTCATCACCTGCACAATTTTAAAACTTATTCTTAAGAAACATAGTTTAAATATAAAACAAAAATTCCTTTTCTAAGTTATTAAAAAGAATTCGATCTCAATCCACTTCTCATTGTCGATACACTCATGACCACTTGACCAAACACCTATTAGAACTAAATATAATTCTCCTCCTTATGATAAATAAGTTACCAATAAATTTTAGCAAAATACTTATATAATTTACTAATGTTTATATATCTCCCAAACGATGTGTTATCAGTATAACACGAGTGTCAAAAATCAATGTTATAATTTGAAGTATAACTATAATAAATCTATAGCAAGCAGGATAATCTCAAGTATTAAAAATCCTATAGCAGAGCCAGACATAAATAATATTTAGTATTCCCATTTTTAAAAGAAATATTATATAAAAAGAGAAATATTTTTATTTTATTAGTTTTATTATTTTTTAGATCTTATATTCCAGCATATTATATTTTATTCATAATATATATATTATATTGATATACTCAGTATATTTATTATTAAAACAATCTAGGAACAGTTACTTACTCGATACCGATATACCGGTAATGAGAGACGAGTGTAGCTTTTTACAGCGTACATGCCTCGATCATTGCAAGCTGTGTCCAACCGGGTACTTGTCGAGATATAGTCTGCTTCACTACTCTGACTCTAGTCTCTTACTATGAGGCTACGGTGACCAGTAAGAGTCTCAAAATTTCTCAATTGATGCTGCCATAAACCTCCTCGATTAAATAGTTTTTACCTTGATAATAGAAAGTAATACCTTTCCAGTTTACTACATCTTTATACCATATTATAAATAACCTCGCACTCCATTAGAATACGGAAATATATTTTTATTATATAAAAATAAAATGAATTAATCATTAATAATCATATAAAATTTCTTGAACATAGTTTATATGCAAATTTATTAGCCTATCTAAGTTGTAATAAGTGACTATTCAATAAAGGGAACTAAATATTATTATATAATAATAATATATTATTGAATTAAATTATGTTAGAGGATACAAGCTGTCGAATTAACTAAATTCTAGATAATAATCTATTTACGAGTATCAGTATTATAAATATAAAAGTTAGTTTAGCCTTAAATGTTAATGGGTGAAACTATGAAAGGAAGCAAGTATATTAAAATTTTGGAAGAAAGTGAATTACACATGACATTACAAACTATGATAATAATTATTGCTATAATTATAATTATTTTTATATATATACCTAATATTTATAGGTATTTATATTGAAAAGATTAATTGTAAAAATGATTGAGCTTAAAGATTCTATTGTCCAATATTATATATATATAAATAAATATAAGAAGTTTAAATGTTAATTATAATTAAAAATACTAATATAATAATTATGAGTAAAACTGGAATATAAATATATAATACTCTTAAAATATACACACATACAAGATGGAAATATAATAGTTATATATTAATTTATTTATAACCATAAAATATTAATTTTATAACTGTGAGTAGTGTTAGAAGTAGCTTTATTAGATTTTATATCATTCATATATGACCATAAAGATAGTAATTATCTTAGCAATAGAGGTGACTGCTTATTAAAGGATGTATGTCACTCAATACATCCATAATAAATTATCTCATTAAACAAGGATACAAATAAAAATAAATATCAATTATATATAATTAGTTAATTATAACCATAATAATATTTAAATATGTTATAAACATCAAGATATAATACTTTTATTTAATTTATATTTAGATGTTGCGTCCACCCACACTCAGCACACCCAATTCATAGATATACTTAGCTTAAATGACATTACTTAATAAATATTATATATATAATCACTAAAGGGCTAGTCATCCTTACTAATTATGGCGACTTTTTAAATATATAAAAAATAACTTGTCACCGAAGTTTTCATAGTATAAATATAAACATAAAAAAAAATATGGATATATTATATAATTAATATTAATATATATTATAATACTTAATATATTATATTAATATATTAATATATAAATATATATAATATAAATATAATATTAATATTATAATATAGTATATATATAAATATATAATATATATATATAATATATATATATAATATATATATTAATATAATATAATATATATATATTAATAATATATATAATATATTATATAATATATATTATAACATTATATTATAATTATATTAAATGATATTATTAATACTATATTAAATATAATATATATATATTATATAATTATATATATTAATATATATATAAAATATATATATATAAATATATTATTATTAATATATTAATTAGATACTATATAATAATAATATTAATTAAACTATATATATTAATATAATTATATTAATATTATATAATAATATATAATATATATATAATATATATGTATATATATAAATATATATATATATGATATATATATATATATAACTATTATATAATATAATATATATATTATTAATAGTCCGATTTTATCTGTATAGTAAACTAATTTATGCTTAACTATCAGTCAAGAAGTTTATGCAGTAGGCTATACTTATAATAATTATATATATATAATAATATATATATATATTAATATTAATATATATATAATATATATATATATATAATATATATTGATAATTTACTTTAAATAAATAAATCTTAATCCAATATATAATATATTTTATAGGTATTATAATGTTTTACCCTACTATATTAATTTTCTTAATTAGGCATATTATAATATATATAATTTATTATATATTTACATTAATATATATATATATATTATATATTATATTATTAATATAATAATAATAAATATATTATATATATATAATAATATATATATAAATAATTATTAATAGATTGTTAGCTAAGTATGGTGAAAAGAAATAAATTACTATTTATTATAAATATAAAAAAAAGTAGTGAATAATTAATATTGATAAAAAATATGCAGAATCTTTATATGAAAAAAAAATAAAATAATAAAAAATATAATATTCTATACAAAGATGCCGGTACAAAATAGAAAAAAATTATATTAATATTATATTTTTATATTTTATTTTATTTTATGATTGTTTAATTTATTTGAGTATATAGATAATATTAGTATGAGCAGCATTTATATAATAATATAAATAAATTTTTACTATACAACTAAAATAACTATAATTATTTTTAATGAGTAATTTTTTATCTTATCTTCATTTTAGCTAATGTTATAATAATATATTATATATTATATATATAAATATATATATATATATATATATTAATTATTATAATATATTATAATATTAATAATTAATATATATAAGATAAATATATATATATATATATACTAATATAATATATATATATATATATATTAACTATTATTAATATATTAAATTATATATAATTAAATATAAATATAATTCTGAACACAATAATAGCAGGAGTATTTTATAAATGTTCGACTATTTAATAAGGACGGTTTGAAAAGCTCGAAAAAAGAACTTAAACTGAGAGTATAAGTACCCTAAATAATACACCACTCTAGTCTACATAATGCTCCTATACTAGTGATCCGACAATATAGCTATCTCATTTTTTTCTAATAACCATTACTATACAATAATATCTAAAGACTCCGATGAATCTTCCCATATCAAAATAATTATTTTTCTCACTTACCCCAACTTTATAACCTACTAATGAAAGTGTGCAAAACTATGAGTCATTATATATTATATGAGCACCTTATTTTTATCACCCATTTCAGATGTTTGATCAGGATTATTCAGTAAATGACCTAAATTCATGCCGGTGCCATATATCATTGAGACTCGGTTGCTCACAATACTGATACACGGTTAGCTAAATAACATTCATATAGTACAATAAGATATAAGATAACAATTATAATATATAGTAATCAATAATATTAATATTAATATATATAATAATTAATATATATTAATATATATATTAATTATAATATATTAATATAATATATATCAATGATAATATTATAATATATATATAATATAATATATATATTAAATATTAATATATCTATATAATATATATATAGTTATATATATAAATATATATTATAATAATTCACAAAATTTAACCTGATCATATAGCGTTAATATAGTAGTTATAATAATATTTTTAATATTTAATATATAATAAATATATTAATTTAATTATATATATTATATATATATATTATATTATAATATATTATCAATATTAATATTAATATATAATATTAAATATTATATTATATTAAATATATATATATATATATAATTATTAATATTAATATATATATATATATAACTATATATATAAATTAAGATTAAAGATCTTATCTAATTTCATATATTAATTTAAAAATATATGTAATATGTTAACGCATTATTATAAATAATTCAATAAAATAAATAAATAGTTGTTGCTACCGCTTTACTATGTCAGGAAACTGTATTATGACTTTTTTAGTAAATACGCTACTAATTAGTTTCTTTTCGCTAAATATACTAAAAAAAAAAGATAAAGTACTTAATCTTTATATAAATATTTATGTCATATATAATTGTCTACACTTTTTGTATTCATTCATAATATATTTATCTAATATTTTCTTGATTATCTGATATAGAGAAAGAATAATATTATTTTTATTATCTATTAGATTTTATAAATGATTTATTATATTACACTTGTTATATCCTTATTCTCATCAATCATTTGTCCTTATTTATCCTATTACATTATTATTATTCTTATTATTGTTTATGTATAAATATATTATTATTCTAATTCAATTGTAATTGATTGTCATTAATAGTTATTTATTTGGATTTATTAAAAACTATAAAAATCTATATAGTTAAATGAGATATAATTTCTATTAGGAAAAATATATTTAAATGTCGAGTTATTAAATTGTAAGGAATAATGAATTGAAATAGGTAC
>JABUQX010017092.1:62500-65000 GCA_015478945.1 Trachelipus rathkii | reverse complement strand
CTCTCTCTCTCTCTCTCTCTTCAAGTAGTGAAAATAGCATCTTAAACGATGTGAAATAATAGTTTGAAAGAGAGTTTATCATTAAATAAAGCTAAAATTTCTAAACATTTCCATACCAATATTTTTAATTTTTAGTTTTTAGAGGTATTCTCTACTCACTGATGCACTAGTAGAGCTCTTCTTAAGAAAGGACCAGAAAAGAAAGAACCCATCCATGGTGAAGGCTAACACATATTTTCTAGGCAAGTGAGGAAGATTAGATAGGGCTGGAAAATAAAAAATTCCACA
Source organism: Trachelipus rathkii (assembly GCA_015478945.1). Lineage (NCBI taxonomy): Eukaryota > Metazoa > Arthropoda > Malacostraca > Isopoda > Trachelipodidae > Trachelipus > Trachelipus rathkii. The sequence continues at coordinate 64,712 of JABUQX010017092.1, read as the reverse complement.
GAACAGTGGTGACTGAAAAGGAGATATCGCATCAATTAAGCCTAAAGTTATGAATTTTCACACAAAATTCGTGTGCCAGATAGGGGGCCAACATCATGTCGATGAGATAGATGAGTCAAGAGAGTAAGAAAGTAAAGGACTGTTTATTAGTTTTTTAGCCTTGGCTAAACCCTTTCTTAAAGAGGAATGGAGTTGGAGCCCCACAGGTGTGAGAACAGTACTCCACACAAATGTATAGGTGAAGTAACTGTGCGGGAAAATTACCTCTTGATGTCTGAACAGAAGCGCTAGCATTTTTGAGGCTGCTCTAATAACCTTTGTGATATAAAATTTTTAAGACAATTCGTTATTTATATTCAGACCAAAGAATGTTTATTTATATTGAGACTAAAGAATTTTTGAGTTGTTCACAAGTGAGCCAGTAGAGCCATCAAAGGATGCATGAAAGCTGTGTGGTGTTTAATGAGAGGGAGATATGCAGAAGTTGAATTCTTCAAAGTTGATACAACTTCTTCAAGAAATCCTACCCAGCATCAAGATCAGCAAGAATATAATAAGTATGTTGAAATCGATAAGCAGCATTAGATGTAAAAGAGGATCTGATATGAAAGAAGTAGAAGAATGAAGAGTCCGTTCACCTGCATAAGAAAGATCTAGATCAGCTGAGAAAGTCTTTTATGAATGTAGGAGTAGAGAAGGAAACAAAAAGTCTGGATACAAAATGATTTGAGGGAAAACTAGACATTAATGAACAAAATGAAAGAGGAAACTCAAAGGTAGAGAGCTAAGAGAGCAGCAACGCATGCCAAAACCTTTCAAAAGTATATATCAAGTGCTACCACAAGACTCTCAATTGTCCCTTAAGGCAGAACATCATAAATTAGTAAGATGGGAAAGAATATTACCTTATGACCACGATTCATACAAAACATTTGGACATCTGTTTTACTTCATCCTATCTTTATAGAAAAAGCTAATCAGATTTACGACAGTAAATATACAGTATACCGTCAGGAGATATGTTTTTTCTTTAAACTCAACTTTAGATGACTTCTGCACTATTTCTCAATCCACGTCCATCCTCTACTCATTTACATCTACTTTACCTATTGAAGTATTTTCTGTTTAATAGTAAGAAGACTAATGGTCTTGATGGTATCCCATCGGCACAATACTTTTTAAACCTTCTGATTTTGACCTTACTTACAAACTTGATAAAGAGGATCCGTTTCTCTACTTGTAATTTCCTTCAAATTAGGAGCATAAGCTCATTTAGCACAGTCGGGGTCAAAATCAGAGCTCTAACTATAATTAACCTAGTTTGCAAGTAATTAATACAGGTAACGAATAAGTAATCTCCTTTAAGAGCAATTAATCAAAGCTATAAGTGTAATTTACCTCGGTTGCGAGAGTAGTTAATACAGGCTGCGAATTAAGATTAAGTATTAAGAATTAAGTATTAAGATTAATTAATCATAATTCTAAGAGTTATTAATTTCGTTTGCAGGAGTAATTAATTTTTGTATGAATAACTAACCTCGGTTTGAAGATTGATGAGTTATAGTCCTACAAATAATTAACCTAGGCTGCAAGAGTAATTATAATAGGTAACCAATAAGTAACTTCTGTTTTAAGAATACTTAATCTCAGTTCTAAGGAAAATTAGTCTTGGTTGTAAGAGTATTAAACATGAGTAAGGAATAACTAATCTATGTTTTAAGAGTAAATAATCAAAGCTCTAAGAGTAATTAGCCTCAGTTGCAAGTGTAATTAACATAGGTTGTGAATAACTAACCTCATTATTTAGGGTAATTGATCACAGCTACAAAAGTAATCAACTTTAGCTGCAAGAGTAATTAACATAAGTTACTAAATAACATGAACTAACAATAAATCTCAGCTCTTCGTTCATTAACTAAATAATAAAATTATGAAATGTAAACTTATCAAAATTAGCAAATAAGAGTATTGAAAAACAAAACAACCTATCAAAAAAAAAAAAAAAAAAAAAAACACTTAATAAATAAAAGTTGCCTTTAAGTATTTAGTCTACGAGTATAATCACAGTTATAACATAAATATGTAATTACAATACATTATCATTACTCCATACCCATATATCATAAGCCCCCTGATAAAGGACAACCCAAGCTCTGTATTCTAAGATAAAGAATACCATAAGTTTGATATGTTGAGATATTATTTCGTAAAC
>JABUQX010017092.1:57500-60000 GCA_015478945.1 Trachelipus rathkii | reverse complement strand
TTATATATATTCATAATATATATAATATATATATATATATATATATAAATATATATAATATATATAATATATATACTATATTTTTTATATATATTTTATGCTAATTGAAAATTGTAGCGCCCATCGCGGACGGGAGTCGGAATCAAAAAAAAAATTTTTTTGCAGGTAACCTCTATGATACCTAATGAATGAGTATGAAGAGTGATTTTTTTTTTGTCCCTATGTTCTAGGGGTGAAGATGAGGTTAGCTAGGTTAGGTTGAGGTTAGGTTACGTTAGGTTAGGTTAAGTTAGGTTAGGTTAGGTTAGGATAGGATGGTTAGGTCAGGTCAGGTCAGGTCAGGTCAGGTCAGGTCACTCCTATGAAAAAAAAATTTTTCCTTTCGTATAAAAAAAGTTTAGTTACCTTTCCAAAGTCATTTTTCTTTGGTTTTTCCCGTTTTCTTTTGACTCACGACACATATTGCCCCAACTTCCAATGCTATTATTTCATTAACAATTGTCGCAGAGAAAATTAAGAACACGCCAAAACAAGCAATAAATTTTTTTTTTTATTTGGTGTTACAATAGTTTTCATTTCGCCTCTAGAAATGTTTAATTTTAAATGTGAAGTGCAAATGTATTTCAGTAAATTTATATTTATAAGCATTTTCGTGTGGGCGTTAAGTAATTTTTGCATATATATATACTATTATATATATTATATATTATATATAATTATATATATATATATATATCTAGTATATATATATATATTATCAGTATTATATATATATATATTATAATAATATTTATATATATATCTTTATTAAACCGGGAGCAATAAAATTTAAACTTTGTAAAGTTGGTAAAACTACGGAATCTAAGTTGTCGATAAAACTTTAAGAAATGCATTTTATGATCCAGAAAATAAGAGATTTTATTTATTTTGACTTAAAATTTGTGAAGTTTCATAAAATCAATCTTGCGTACTTTTTATTACATGCTTATTTGTAACATTATTTAAATAATGGGTGGCCGGCGGGTCACCCATTTATTGAGTTAATGAAAACGTAAACGAATACCATAGAATAGATGCACAGCAGGCTGGCGTGCATGCATGGCAGATCGCTCGTCGAAGCACTCGCTCTAAATACGAGCTGCGCGCGAGCGATGCCGTATAACAACTTACTCGAGCTGCGCGCAGAGTAATGTTGTAATATAGTAATAATGTAAACTATAATTATAGACATTATCCGTGCCCATAGATTAGCTTTATTTCATTTTTTAATTTACCGGGAAAATTTTAGAAAATTGTCGTGAAAATCCGCTCAATGAAATAATTCTGATATACTGCAGGGGTGGCCAACCCTTGGCGCATGCGCCAAACGTGGCGCATTGGATGATTATAAGTGGCGCATTGCTACGGGCTACTCTTTTGGGAAGATTTTTACCACAAATATCTTTATAGTCGATTTTCTTATGAAATTTATTTAATGAAAATAGAAATTATCATTTTTATTTCAGAAATTTGAATCCAATATAAAATAACAAAGTGTTTGAACTGAAATATCGGTATGTTTACTGCATTTTTTTTTGTAGTGGGGCGTCGACCCTCATATTCAATATATTTTCCCGCCAACACCTCATATTGAAACATATTTTAAATTACTTTTAATAAAACATCGTCCAATGATATCATGTATTTTGTGTTATTAACTCATAGTTAGGTAGTTGTTCGTCTTTCTTTATTTACTTGAATTGTAATCAAAATGTTTTTTTTTAGAAGATCTCCAACCTATGGAATACGCAAAATTAGTTGAAAATATAAGAGCTGTTGTAATTAGTTAAAACATAATTAATCAATTTATAGTCCCAAATTTCTGTGATTCTTTATATATATAGCTATATTATATATTATATCTATATATCATATTAATTATATATATCATCATATATTATATATTATATATATATATATATAATATATATATATTTAAAGAATCACAGAATATGTGAGTTTATATTATATATATATATATATATTATATATATATATATATATATATATATATATATATATATATATATATATAATATATATATATATATTATATATATATATATATATATATTATATATATATTATAATATATATTATATATTAATAAAAACCCAAATCTGGTGGCATCGACCTCTTTTGTGGGAAAAAATTTGGCGCATGGTCTGCAAAAGGTTGGCACACCTGTGATATAGCCTTACCCAACATTCTCCGGATACAATTTTTTGTTATTGCCACTGGTTTATAAAGGATATATATATAGTATATATATATATATATATATATATATTTATATATTATATATATATTATATATATACTATAATATATATATATATAATATATTATATATATACTGTATATATATATATATATATATATATATATATATATATTAATATATTTATATATATATATATATTTATTATTCTATATTATATTATAATTATATATATATATCA
>JABUQX010017092.1:47500-52500 GCA_015478945.1 Trachelipus rathkii | reverse complement strand
ATTATATATTATTATTATACATATTATTATTATTAAGTTATTATTACATATTATTATATATAGTTCAACATATATAAAATCAATTTGGTAGGCAAAGTTATATAAACATATATATATATATTATAAGTTAGTTATATATATATATATATATAAGAGAAAGAGTTAAGAAAGGGATATATGTATGGATGTTGTGTAGTTCAAATATATATATATATATATATATATATATATATATATATTTGTATTTCAAGTAAATATGAGAATAAAAAGTTAGCTCCGAAATTACTAAAAACACTTTGATACGTCACGCTGAAGCTCCTACAACAACCTTGCATTCTATTAAAATAAAAGAAACGGACAGTCGAAGAACAACAATCTTTTAATTTCGGAGTATACATATTCAGTTTTTATAATAATTTTTATTTATTTATTTATTTATTTATTTATTTATTTATTTATTTTTTATTTTTATTATTTTCTTGAAATAGTTTGCAACTCGGCGCGTTTCCTTAGTTTTGTGTAATGCATTTATGTATATTTTGTCTTTATAGTGTTAATTGGGTAAAAATAAAACATAAGAACCTGTACCTCAAGAAATACCCTTCAATATGCTAAAACCCTTTCACAGGCAAAAATTTCTTGCTTTTCTTAAATATTTTATGGTTAATGGGTGACTGAAGAGACCCTTACTAATGAGTTCTAGAAATTTTAACATGTAAAGGTAAGATATTAAAATAAACAATATCATTATATTTAAAAGAAGGAATGAAACGACGATGTCTTGCAATATGATAGCCTTGTTATTCAGAAAATAATGAATAAATGTTAAAGTTTTATAATTTAGTAACAAACTTAGGAAGAGCTGAATTCATGGGTTTTCGAGGGAGGAAACTTAGCTTAAGAGGGGGGGGGAAGGGGGAGGAATAAAACACCCTGAAAATTTTTATCAACCTTATCAATGTTATCTATTTATTACAAACCCAAAATAAGCTTTGAAATCTGCCGTTATTTTTAATTCAAATCTGTTGAGGAAAATTTTTATCAACCTTAAATAAAAATCTATTCTAACCCCAAAATAGCTTTGAAATCTCATATTTTTAAATATATTTAAATCAAATCTTTTGAGGAATCTCACCTCAGAAATTTTTTTCAAGTACCTCGATAGTTGAAATTGTCATTCTGAGTATGATACCCTCTACGATGTACTTAAACGAGTACAATATTCAATTCTATTGGAAGGTAATTTTAACATTTTAAGAATGTTTTTTTGATAAAATAATATTGTTTAATTTATATAGTTACATTATCTTAGAAGAATTCTGAAACGAAATGAATACTATAAAACGTTACAAATAGAGAATAGCCTTTCTCATTAGCTTATTCAACTGAAGAGGATATCCTCCTACATCAATTTACCCTTTAAGGTATATTTAGTAATTGAAGGTTGATTTTGAAAAATTTGAATTGCTTATACTTTCAACAGGGTATATGCTTAATGAATTTAAATTAACGGTTCATGAAAAATTACTGATCAAAATATAAAAATGAATGGAATAAGTACCAGGAATATCTCAGAGATAGTCTAATTTTATGAAGACATAAGATTCGTAGTTGTAACAATGTTCCTCCCCCCAGTAAAACAAAAACAAAGCAAAAAAATCCAACATTTTGTTAAGCCAGAATAAAAATATTGATGAAACAATGAGACAAAGCATGTTAATTATATGATTGAGTAAACTTTAAAGCTTCCATCCATTTATATCAAATTACATACATCCCGAGACAGAAATCTGAATAAATAAATGATTCCCATTATATTTTAAGGTCTTTATCAATATTAACTTTGGGAATCCACTGAGTATATTGGGTTATGAGCATATACCGTAGTTTCTGGTATGAACAAAGCTTTTTTTTTTTTTTTTAAAAAAACCGTTTTTATGGAATGAATCAAATTCAAAATTCTGATGAATTTGCACATCCGAGGAGATACTTTTGTCGATCTTTATGTCACAGAATCTCAGACAGGAATTTTAAAGCGCAAAACAAATACCTTTCCGACAGGGTTTCTACGCTCTCTTCCTCAAAAAAATAATAAAAAAAATCAAACCAATGAAATAGACAAAGTTATATTTCCTCCATCATTAAGACTATGCTATTTACTGACATGATGCTTAGGAAAAGAAGTTCTATGCATTACGAGTGTGAAATTAGAAAAGAGACACTAGCTCTATAGTTAGATCCTCTAGATTCCCTAGAATGTATGGACCCAAAACATCAAGATTTACCAAAATTACAAGAAAGAACATATGTGTAATGACGTTTTCAAAGAAAAGACAAGACGTCAGTAAGAAATTAGAATTACTTGCATGTTATATGAACAATTATCCAGACTGAAGAAGGTTGAGTATATATATATAAATAAGGTTATATATATATATATTATTAATATACTATATATATTATATATTATATATATATATATATATATATTATATATATATATATATATTAATATTTATATATATATATATAGTATATATGAATTGAGTGTGTTTAAATTTAATGATGATTTACTCGTTTCATAAATATTATATATCATATATAATATATATATATCATAGTATATATATATATATATATATATATATATATATATATATATATATATATATATATATATATATATATATATATGATGTGTGTGTTAAATTTAATGATGATTACTGTTTCATATATATAATATATATATATATTATATATATATTATAATATATATATATATATTAATTATATATATTATATATATATATTAGTATATATATATATATATATATATATATATATATATTGTGAGAGAGAGATGGGAGAAAAACGGTGATCAAGCCAGGTTTGTTATGCTAATTATTGAAATAATAATAATACATAATAATAATAATAATAATAATAAATAATGAATAATAATAATAATAATAATAATATAATATGAATAATATAATAATAATAATATAATAATAATAAAAATAAAAATAAAAATAAAATAATAATAATAATAATAATTAAATAATAATAATAATTTAATAATATTAATAATATAATAATAAATAATAATAATATTAATAATATATAATAATAATAATTAATAATAGTAATAATATAATAAATATAATAATAATATAAATATAATAATATAATAATAATAATAATAATAATGAATAATAATAATAATAATAATAATAATAATATAAATAATAATAATAATAATAATAATAATAATAATATTAAAAAGAGTAATAATAATTTCCCCAAGGTATTCCAATTTTATAGTCTGCACCGAAATATTTATAAAGTAAAATAAAACCAAAATAAAAAAAAATTTGAGAGAGAGAGAGAGAGAGAGAGAGAGAGAGAGAGAGAGAGAGAGAGAGAGAGAGAGAGAGAGAGAGAGAGAGAGAGAGAGAGAGAGAGAGAGAGAGAGAGAGAGAGAGAGAGAGAGAGGGAGAGAGATTTCATTGTATCGGCAAGAAAAATTACTGAATATGGCTTGAAATTATTATAAAGGAAGCAATTGGTAAATTTGTGTTTATTATGGTTGGGGAAGATTAAGTCAGGTTAGGATAGCATAAATATTTACATAAATGCAAAGGTAATACAAATTCCCAAGTTTATATTAGATAATTGTGGTTATCAATGAACAGTAGCAATGCTATCATTTTATCAAATAAATCCACTGTTATATATTTATGCTGTGGTGAAATCTTTCTAAGCAAAAGTTTAAGTTCCTATAGATATGCCATCATAAAAATAATCGTTTTCTAATTTTGTTGCCACACTTTTATTCTCATGTTATGTTTTTAACCTTCCAGATGCAAATGACGATATGTACATGTTAGAACAGAATCAGTTATGTAAACAGTAATGATCTTGTATTATTAAACGAATGTTTACTAACTCAACACCGCATCGGCTCCTACACCGGTGTCTGTGTCTACTTCTCAGCTCCTCCTTCCTCATTCTTCTTTCTTCTCCTTTCGTTCTCTTTTGCTCTCCTTCCCTTTCTTCTTCTTCCTTTCTTCTTCTTCTTCTTCCTCTGTTTTGCATTCCATGCATTTCTTCTTTTTTTTTCAAACTGAGACCCCCCTCCGGTGGGGTCCCTGGATTCCGAAGCCGAATCCAACTCCAACTCCGTCTCCGACTCCGACTCCTCTATCCTGTCTCCAAATTTCATTCTTCTACGATCAATTTAATTTTTAGAGGGGGGTGTGTGTATGTGTGCGCGCGCTCGCGCACTGACGTAATCTCGTCTGCGACGAGATTACGTCATCACGCTCGAACCTAACGCTATTTAGGCCTAATCTTGCTCTCTCAGATCATGCTACAAGGGCGTAAGCGCAATATCCGTATTGACCCTCGGGAGCGACCCCCCTCTATATACATCCCACCGACTTGAAATTTACACGGTTTCATGCTTAACACATATATAGATTATATTCCAAGTTTCAGACCTATACCTCTATTCCTTCATATCGAAAAGGCCCGCCACGGTCAAACTGTCCCATCACTACTTATAAATAAATTTAAACATTTGAAGAAATGTATAAAAAGATATAATTATGTTTTTTTTTCTGTTCCTGCACAGCCTGCACAGTTGCTCCATGTATACGTCGTCCCTTCTTTAGTTTCTAAGAAGTCTTCCACGATATATTTTTCAAGGCAGTTTCCCAGTTTTGGCCTGACTGGACCTATTTTTAACATTTTCCCCATCTGTTTCCCTCTGAAGATCCCGGTATTTTGTCCCAAGGGAAAATGTCATGCGAAATGAGGCCTTTGGTCTTCTTTCTAATCCCCATCTCCTCTTAAGGAATTCTCTTTTATGATCGAGTCTCCTCAAAGAGGTCTGCAGGTGCCTTTCTGAGCAGATCCTTTTCATATATTCCCAGGGTTATCACACTCTTAGTAGAACTAGCATCTTCCGTCTGACCTTTCAGCTTTTACTCCTAATA
>JABUQX010017092.1:27500-35000 GCA_015478945.1 Trachelipus rathkii | reverse complement strand
GTTAATTGCTTTTACGTGTTATTTATTATTATTTATTATTATTATTATTATTATTATTATTATTATTATTATTATTATTATTATTATTATTATTATTTTAAATTATTTTTATTATTATTGTTATTATTATTATTAATTATTTATTTATTATTATTATTTATTATTATTATTATTATTATTATTATTATTATTATTATTATTATTATTATTATTATTATTATTATTATTATTATTATTATTATTATTATTATTATCATGTATTTATTATTATTTTTTATTAATTATTATTATCGTATTTATTAATTATTATTATTATTATTTATTATTATTATTTATTATTTTATTATTATTATTATTTTATTATTATTAATTATATTATTTCTAATAAAAAATTTTATTTAATATATTTACTATTTGTAGTAGGCTCTTGATTTCTATTAGTAATATTCAGAATTTGTTCATTATTATTATTAAGTTATTATTATTATTATTATTATTATTATTATTATTATTATTATTATATTATTATTATTTTTAATTATTATTATTATTATTATTATTATTATTATTATTATTATTATTAATTATTAGGTTAGGGTTAATTTTATATTATTATTAATTATTACTTATTATTATTATTATTATTATTATTATTATTATTATTATTATTATTATTATTATTATTTATTATTATTATTATTTTATTATTATTATTATTATTATCTAAATTATTATTATTATCTTAAATTTTTATTAATATGATTATTATTATTATTATTATTATTCATTAATTATTAATTATTATTATTTTATTATTTTATTATTGTTATTATTATTATTATTTATTATTATTATTATTATTATTATTATTATTGTTATTATTATTATTATTAATATTATTATTATTATTATTATTATTATTTTTATTATTATTATTAAATGAATGTTTATTAATAATAATAATAATAATAATGAAATTATAATATAATAATAATAATAATAATAATAATAATAATAATAATAATAATAATAATAATAATAATAATAATAATAATAATAAAATATAATAATAATAATAATAATATAAGATAAGGATAGGCGAGGATGGAGGTTATACCGGTCAATATATTTCTTAGTCTGCACAAGTTGTTATCGAGTGGTATATCTATATAATAATAATAATAATAATGGTTAAATTCTATTTAAATTAAAAATTGTAAAACTATAAAATAAAACGTGAATGTCAAAATTCATTCTGCGGAATATTATAAAAAATCGTTTTTTATCTTCACTCAATGACCAAAGAAAGAGTTGATTAAAGAATTTAACCTCATCCATCGTTTCTAAAGAATAATCTGATCCATCGTCTCTAAAGAATAATTTTATCCATTGTCTCTAAAGAATAATCTGATCCATTGTCTCTAAAGGGTAATCTCATCCATTTGTCTTTACGAAAACGAACAGAAATCTTCGGAAAAATATAATAGGGTGAAGGGGATAATTTGCAAGTCTTAACTTGGCAGTTTTAATTGGTCAAGCAAGTTGTCAGGTAAGGCCCTTTTCCCGATAAGCGAATCCGAATCCGAATCAATCCAAATCAACAAAAACTGAGTGACGAAGAATCAGGAGAGTTTGACGAAGATTGAAGAGTGTTCCCATTAATTAAAAAACAAACCGTTTTTTTTTGTTTTTTTTTTTTCAAAAAAATTAAAGATACCATATTTATTCATCAAAAAAACATTTTCTTTTATCTGTTTGAAGGAAATGGGATTTGAGTATAAAGTCTCCCCTTAAACAGTTGGTAGATTTTTTTCAAACCATTTTTCTCCAGTAGGAAATGAATCAGTCCAACTTACTCAAGAAATGTCATGGAAAAGATTAATACTATTTTCGGATTGATTAAAATTAAAATGGCAATAATTCTATTACGGACATTACTTTATAAGTTTGATTCTGCTTGACTCTTTTGTAAAATCGGGAACCTTCCTCAAGTTCTTTTCTACACCAATTAAATATCCTTGCATTAAAGCGGAACTATAAACCTAATATTTTAAATGGCATTGACATATTAAAGGTCAGCACGTCTCACTTAAATGAGTCTCGACTGCTTTAAATTTCGATCAAACCACGTACGAATTATTTTGAAAAACATAAAATATTACGAAATGTATCATTCTATATTGCATATCTAATTAGATTTTGCTCTTTTCGTAAATTCTAAATACCTGCATATATCTTAAGAATTAACATTAATATTAACGATAAAAACACACGATATGTATATATATATAGATAGATAATATATTATATATAGTATATAATATATATATTATATGATATTAATATATATATATATATATAGTAGTATATATATATTATAGTTGATTATATATATAAACCTTTTACACGTGCTTTATCCCTTTTCAGAGGGTTACACGGGGGACTACAGGAAAGTCGAACTTTAGGCCGGCTATCCCAAACCAGCGACACCAACGTGTTTCGCAGTCGAGTTTTAACTTGCTCGTCTCCAGGGTAGAGTAGAACTCCAACTGCTACGTGGATGATTGAACCAGCGTCCTCTCTTATGAGAGTCGGCGAGTCAACCTCCTGCCCCACGAAGGCGTTTATAGTATTATATATATTATATTATATATATATATATATATATATTATATATATAGTGATGGTGAGTAAACTATAAATAGTAATATATATATATATAGTATAGTATATATATGGCTGATATTATTATATATATATATATAGGTAATATATAGTATATATATATACTTTTGTATAGATTATAGTTGTATGTAGTATATATATAAATAGTATAATGTAATATATATTATATTACTAATTATATATATAGTATATATATATTAGTATATATATATATATAAATATATTTATATATATATAATTACAGTATATATATATATGATATATATTATATATATATATATTATATTATATATATAGTATATATATATATATATATATATATATTATATATATTATATATTATATATACAGTATGTTATTATGATATAGTATATATAATATAATATATATATATTTATATATATATATATATATATAATATATATTAATATATATATTTATATATATATATATATATATATATATACGATGTATATATATAGAAATATATATATATAGATATAAATGATATTATAATATATATTAGTATATATTATATATATAATATATTATATATATAATATATATATATATATATATATATATATATATCCCACAGATGTGAATTAGGGTGCGTAACATGCAAGGAAATCCGAGGAATGCATTAGCATTCTTAGGATATAACTAAGTGGAAGTGGGTCCCCAATCGCAAACTACCCCGTCCCTTTAGTGTCGAACCTTAATACTACACGACAGAACAAAGTGTAATGGGAATTCATTCATCCTCACACATCGGGGTATTATGATAAAAAAGTATGGTTACTCTGTAGTAGTAGAAGTGTTTTATGATGTTTGTGATTGTTGGATACGGAGAGTCACTACTGTGTGAGAAGACTGTGCATATGAGCGCAAGAAGGGCGAACCATTGGGCACATGAGTGTCATGGGAGGCACTACTCTACTACACCTCAAATCCTTCCCTTTGTTTTTACATATATATATATATATATATATATATAGTATATATGATATATATATATATATATAATATATATATATAATATTATATATATATTATATTATTATATATTATATAATATATAGATATATATTGAATAATATAAAATAATTATTATATATATATATATATTGTATATATTTATATATCTATATATATACTATATATTTATATATTATATATATATTATATATATATATATATATATATATAATATAATATAAGTAAAAGATTTCACGGAAACTGAGTTAGCCAAGCGGGTTTGTGCTTTCCCAAATTTATACACTGCAGTCCATAGCTGAGGCAATGGGTAGGGTGAGAAAGTTGAAGAATGGTAAATCTGCAGACATTCATGCAATAACTGGTGAAATGATTAAGAATGGGGGCAAGATGGAGATTGAGTGGAATTAGAGGTTGTGTAGCGAAGCGTCTATGAAGGGTATAGTTCCGAGGAATTGGAGGATTGCAATAATAGTTCTCTTCTATAAGGGAAAGGGGGTAAGGGAGATAAGGGGAACTGTAAGAACTATAGGGGAATTTGTTTATTGAGTGTTGTAGGGAAGATATATGCTGGTATTTTGGTTGAAATAGTACATCGAGCGAGTAAAGGGCTGATTGGTGAAGAACAAGGTGTATTTCGAAATGGTAGAGGATGTGTGGATCAAATATTTATCATTGAAACAAATGATTGACAAAATGAGAGAGAGAAGGAGTAATAATGTATTTTTGTTTTATGGATTTGCACAGGCGTATGACTGGATTAATAGGAAATCTCTGTGACATGTGTTTATGATATATAGTGTTTGTGGTAGCCATCTGAGTATATTCAAAAGTATGTAAGGCGATAGTAAAGCGTGTGTTGAAATAAATGAAATTGAATGTGATTGATTTAATTTTAATAGCGGAGTGAGGTAAGGATGTGTTATTTGTATATGGATTGGGCTATGAAAGATTTAGAAGTAGGGGTGGCAGGGGAAGGTGTTAGAATGATGGAGAATGGAAGAGAGTGGAGGGTGCCTTGCTTATTGTAGGCGGATGATTTAATTTCTTTGTGACGAATCTGAAAAGAGTTTGAGAGGATTGGTAGATAGGTTTGGCAGGGTGTGTAAAAGGAGAAGTTTGAAAGTAAATGTAAATTAGAGTATTGTTATGGTAGTTAGTGAGGAGAGTTCGCGGGGTGAAGTTATGTTAGATGGTGAGCAAATAGAATAAGTGTCTGAGATTAAATATTTAGATGTATGTTGGATGAAAAGGTAACGAATGATGCAGATTATAGTAGTAAAGTTGTGAATGGGAGTAAGGTGGTTATTGCAATTAAATCCTTGGTGGATGCAAAGGAACTAAGTCTTGAGTGCGTTGAAGTTTTGCATGTGATTATGGTATTACATGTGTTAATATATAGTAGTGAAACTATGGTCTGGAATAAGAGGTACAGATCTAAGGTACAATGTGCTCAAATGGACAATCTTAGGGGCATGTTAGGTGTGAGAAGAACTGATAAAATGAGGAATGAACGCATTAAGGAGTTGTGTGGTGTGAAGAAAGGCTTAAATGAGAGAATAAAAGAGAGCACATTGAGATGGGTTGGTCATATGGATTGGATGGATGATAGTTGGTTGGTTAAAAGGATGTATTTTGATGAGAGTGCTGGGAATCGACCGGCTGGGAGACCGAAGAAAAGTGGATTGAGTCAGTAAAGAAATGCCTGAAGGAGAGTAATGTGAGTTTGGCAGAGGGGAGAAGAAAGGTGCATAATAGGAGTGAAGGACGAGATTTTGAGGGGTTATAAGTGTGGGCCAGGCCCAGTGGATATACCTCACATTGACGAGTTTCCACAGTGAGACTTCGCTGCAGTCTCGTGAAACCATAGGGTGGATTTTTCTGACAGTGACGAGTTCTCACTTAAGGGTATAAAGGGGACGGTAAAGGGGGGGGGGAGTTTCTTTTCGACTTGTTCTTTTCTACTTTTCTGTTTCCGGTGTATCTTACGCCTCTCACACGGAATCTGGGGAAGGGAGGTTTATGATAATGATGATATCGATATATATATATATATATATATATATATATATATATATATATATATATATATATATATATATATAGTATAGAGAGTAGGTTGTTGGTTATATATATATATATATATATATATATATATATATATATATATATATATATATATATATATATATATATATATATATATATATATATATATATATATATATATATATATATATATATATATATATATATATAAATAATATATATATATATATATATATATATATATATATATATATATATATATATATATATATATGTTCTGTTATGTTTTACGACTCCGTCAGTTTTGATTTTTTTTTTTTTTTTTTAATATATTGCTAGTATACTAATAATGAATTTATGTGGTGACGGACCATGATTCAAAAGCTCTAAATATTTTAAATAATTTTTTAAAATCACATTTATATAAGAAAACATTTCTAAAAATGAAATATCTCGAAAAGTATGATACTTACAGAAAAAACCAATTACATATTTGGAATCAGTATATAAAGCTTATTACAAAAATGTAAAAAAATAAAGAATATGAAATATCTCGAAAAGTATGGACATTTCAGGAAAACTAACATACATATTTTGAATCTCTGCATATGTGCTACATTACAAAAAATTAAAACAAAAATTAAAAAAGATAAAAATATTAGGGGGCTTGAGCTGATGTGGGGACAGAAGGGGACATTTTCCATACTCCTGTAGGGGATGTAAGGGAGTGAATCCTCCTACAACACCCAAATACCAAGAACGGGGTTTCGAGACTCTCCGGAGTGGGGAAGAACTTACCCTGTCGTTGTCCGGAAGGCCGAGACCCTGACTCCTGCCATCTTTGCAGTTTACCCTATTGGCATTCCCTTTAGTTAGAAAATAAAAAAAAAAAATAAACTGATGGAGCCGTAAAACGTAACAGGTCCTATATATTTTTGAATATTGTCCGTCACCACTTAAATTGATCGTTAGGATCATATACTCGAAATATATGAAAAAACAAAAAAAAAAAATATCAAACTGACGGAGCGTAAACATAACAGGTCATATATATATATATATATATATATATATATATATATATATATATATATATATATATATATATATATATATATATATATATATATAAAAATATATATATATATATATATATATATATATATATATAAAGTAAGAATATAGATAAATGAAACGAAATTCTATATATATAATAAGGATTTAAAAAGTAACATAGTTGGATTAAAATCTTCTTCTTCTTATAAGTCATAGTACCACACAAACTCTAATATTAAACAAATTCATTATTACGTTTTCTTTTGCGTAAAAATTTTAAACAAACATTGTCAGTCCATTAAAGAGACATCAAATATTACTAAAATATTTACTCCTTCGCAAGCAAGAAACGAAAAAGCGTTACCACACACACACACACACACACACACACATACATATATATTATATTATATATATATATATTATTATTATTATATTATATATATATATATATTATATATTATTATTATTATTATTATTATATTATATATTATTATTATACATATATATATATATATATCAGTATATATATATATATTATATATTAGTATATATATATATATTATATATATTATATATATATTATTATTATTATTATATATATATATTATTATTATTATTATATTATTATTATTATTATATTATATTACATATATATATATTATTATATATATTATATATTATTATTATTATTATATATTATTATTATTATTA
>JABUQX010017092.1:17500-25000 GCA_015478945.1 Trachelipus rathkii | reverse complement strand
ACAGAACAGAGGTGGCAGGAAAGAAGGAAGCACCGCAGCGTACTAGCCTGGAGTTACCGATATCCACACAAAACTCATGCGCAGACACAGCACCCCTTGTGCCACGCGGGCGCCGCAAAGTGTGTGGTACGAGTTACAAGTTCCTCGAGCATCTGCCGCCGCGGTACCTTATAGAAAAGAGAAAGCACCAAATATCGCGCCACAAAGATAGAGGGTCAAGTGGACTGGAAAGTGGAACAGTTTATGTCTTTGGACTTTGACTTGACCCTGTCCAAAAGCCGGGTGAAACCAGAGCAACCAGTTATAAGTGCCTTACTCTATACAAGGGTGGATGAGGCCCTTTTATAGCTGGAACTGAGAAGAAAAAAAGTCCCGCAGTCTAAACAGAATTCTAGTTTCTTTGAGGCCATTCAGCAAACTGTTGTGATGTGAGGCTCTAAGAGTATTTTGTTAATGTTAAGCTAAGGATGTTTATATTGTCAATAGAACGAGAGAATCATCGAAAGAGATAGGAAAGTTGGAAGCTGTTTTTTAGAGGAGGGAGATTTGTAGAAGTTGAGTTTTAAAGAATTGAATTTCAAGGTTGAGACGACCCAAACCTGAAATTCTATCCAGATCTGCGAGAATAGAATCGGAAAGATTAAGACGAGAGGCAATTCTAGAAGTAAAAGAAGGAGCAGAATTGAAATGAGTTGAAGAATGAAGGTCGGAGTCATTGGCATACGAGTGAGGAGTTAGATGTGCAACAGGTGAGAAGATCATCAATGAAAAGTAAGAATAAAGTAGAGACAAGACAGAACCCTGAGGAACACCACAATTGACAGAAAAGAAGAAGAAGTCGCCCTGTCAACAACAGCCGATATTGGGTCGACTTGAGAGAAAACTAGACATAATTAAGCAAAGAGAAGGAGGAAAACCCAAAGGAGGGGAGCTTGAGAGCAGTGACGCGTGCCATACCTGGTCAAATGCTTTGAATATGTCAGGCGCCACGCAAGTCTCCCCATAGTTCCTATGGGCGGAAAACCATAAATGTTAGATAGAAAAGTATATCGTCAGTAGACCTCGATGCCAAAAGCTAATTGAAGACGGAAAGAAGTGAATGATTCCGCATGATCTAAGTAAATGAGAGTTGAGAAGGGTTTCAAAGATTTCGATAGAATACAAGTGAGAGCTGTAGGGCGATAGTTAGAAGGACGAGTGGCCTTTTTCGGAATCGGTTGACATGTGCGTGCTTCCCAACACTGAGGGAAAGTATAGGTATTGAGACATAGAGAATATAGTTGAACGAGACAAGGCAAGCTAAAAAGCTTATTCTCTCTATACACGGAGGAATATCATCTGGGCCACCTGCCTTCCTAACATTTTTATAGATCTCAGGAGCCCATGCACCTGATCAAATGTAATCACAGGCAAAGGCATAGGACACCTGAGGAGAAGGAGGAGGAGGAGGAAATGCCAGAATCATCCAGTTGAGTTAGAGGGTGTCAGGAGGCACAAGATTGGCCTTTTTGGATAAGAGTTAAAAGGAGGACCATCAGAAATTTTCAGAGGAAGAAAAAGGATGATTTACAGAAAATCTTAGAGAGATGTTTTTGGCAAGAGGCCAGAAAGATTTGCTAGTAGGAGATCCAAGGAGGTTAGCACATTCGTTTGTGAAAGCCCGCTGGTTTGCCGTGGAAGAGTATCCCTGCAACGATTTCAGCTGAATGAAAATTAGCAAGAGGAATAGGAGAACGAGAATTTTTCCACTCCGATACGCACTGTCTCTAGCCTGAATGGCCAGAGAACAAGTACGATCGAACCATGGATTATGAGGAGAGAAAGATTTAGTCGAAGAAGGAATAAACCTGCTCATCCCATCAATGATCCATTTTATCTCCAGAAGCCGAAGCGTTACCAGAGTCAAAGCATTATTCTAATTATATATGAAGCAACGTGGCGCCTCCCACCGGCCTGATCAAAGTGCCAGAAAAACGCGTGGCAGGATGGAGCTGTTGGAGAGAAAGTATAAAAATTAAGAGATATAAGGTGGCTGGGGATTGCACTAACAGCGAAAGTGGTGTATTTATAGAGAGAAGGACTAGTGGTGAAACATAGGTCAAAAGTTAAATCTTAATACTAAAAGTACACCTACAAGATTTAAAATATCACACTTCAACTAATACAGCACATAGATGTAAAGAGCTTTTTGATCTTGTTTGCATATTGCCTTTGCCTGTGATTACATTTGATCGGGGTGCATGGGCTCCTGAAACTAACGTTAGGAAGGTGGGTGGCCTGGATGGCATTCTTCCCCGAGTTTTGAGGGAGTGCCCGTGCTGGCCCTCCTCTCGTTCAACCATATTCTATGTCTCAATACTAATACCTTTCCTCGTGCAAGAAGACATCCAATTGATTCCTGAAAAAGGAAGCTGCCTGATCCTTCTAACTATCGCCCTATAGCTCACTTGTATTCTATCCAAGATCTTTGAAACCTTCTCAACTCTCATTTCTTAGATCATCTGAATCTCTCATTCTCTTTTCTTCTGATCGCCAGTATAGCTTTCGTCGGCCTGAGGTCTACTGGCGATATACTTTCCTATCTTACTGATTTATGGTTTCCCGCCCTTAGGAACTATGGGAGACTTGCGTGGTGGCGCCTGACATATCCAAAGCATTTGACCGGCTATGGCACGCGTCACTGCTCTTCACTGCTCTCCAAGCTCCTCTCCTTCTCTTTGCTTACTATGTCTAGTTTTCTCTCTAATCGCTCAATATCGGCCATTAGTAGATCTTCTTCTTCTTTTTCTGTCAATTGTGGTGTTCCTCAGGTTCTGTCTTATCTCCTACTTTGTTCTTACTTTTACAATGATCTTCTCACCTGCACATCTAACTCCATCCATTCATGTCGATGACCTGACCCTTCATTCTTCAACTCACTCAATTCTGCTCCTTCTTTACTTCTAGAATTGCCTGTCTGAACTTTCAATTTAGCCTGTGATCTGATAGAATTTCCGGAGTGGGTCAAGTCCCAACCTTGTGAAATTTGCACCCTTTAAAAACTCAACTTACAACTTCCTCTCTAAAACACCTTCCTTAACTTCCTATCTCTTTCTTCGACGGTTCTCTCGTGTCTCCTGTTGACAATATAAACATCCTTGGCCTTTAACATAAAAAAAAATGTCTTGAAACCTCACATCACACCCATAAAGTACTCAAAGAAACTGGGAATTTGCTTTAGACTGCGAGACTTTTCTTTCCTCTTCTCAGTTACCAGCCATACAAGGGCCTCATCCGCCATTGTATGGAGTATTGCTCTCATATCTGGGGGCTCTGACCCGGCTTTTTGACAGGGTCGAGTCAAAGGCCAAAGACTTATAAACTGTTCCGTACTTTCCGCTTCACTTGACCCTCTATCTTTGCGGCGCGATGTTGGTGCTTTATCTCTTTTCTATAGGTACAGCAGCGGCAGATGCTCGAGGGAGCTTGTAACTCGTGTACCACCACCTTTACGACGCCCGCGTAGCATGGCAAAGCTGTGTCTGCGCATGAGTTTTGTGGATATTGGTAACTCCAGGCCAGTTCGCTGTGGTGCTTCCTTCTTCACCTCTGTTCTGTGGAATTCTCTTCCCACTTCTGTGTTTCCAAGGAATTTGTCTCCCTCACTTGTGCTTGCGTCTGTGCTTCATCTGCAATTAAAAGAAGCAGAGCTGGGACGTGCAACACTCTCCTGAATAGGGCTCTGCCCGTGAGTGGTGGTGACAACTATAAAAAAAAAATAAATAAAAAATATTCGGTCACAAAAACAAATCAAAACACAATAACAAACAATGATTGGATCATCATTGTAAATGATATTGAAGCTTCAAACCTATTTGAAAAATAATTGATTCTAAATCGATTGAAAATGTTATTCTATTTATATTAAAATTATTAAGAGCAGTGTCATCAATATCACCGAATTATTATTATCAAGGTGTTAAATCATGTTCCAATACAGGTGACATTTTTCAAAATATTACTTATTTGAAATATTTAGAGGAAAACTGAATATGAAATTAGATATTTAAAAGGTGATGATATTTTCACATAGCAACCCACGACACATAAAAAAAGACATAGATGGCCAGCGTCGAGTCGAGAGGAAATAAGGTCAAGGGGGTTAGTAAGCAATGAATTACAATCAAGCTTTCTATCCTTAGACTATCTTTTCCAAAAAATTGGAGGAGGTGGAGTCCATCCTCTTCAGATGTGAGAACAGTACTCCAACCAAGAACGGCTGAGATCAAGGAAGGTTATATTGTTTAGAGAGAAAACAATCTAAAAAATAAAAAGTCAGAAGGTGTTTTGGGAAAGAGATACGTAAAACTTGAGATTAAAATTAAAATATCCAGATAAACAAGAATTACATCAGAAAGCTGTCGAGGGGCATCTCTATCTGCAAAAAGAAAAAAGAATAAAACAGCTTTGAAATGAATAGAAACATGGATTAATGAGTAATCTGCACAATAATGCATAAAATAAGACGAGTAGTCGAGAAAGTAGTTAAAATAAAAAATAGCAAACGTGTAGGAGATAAAAGAGAACCGTGATGAACAACGTTATTAACAGTAAATGAAGAAAAGTATCATAATCGACAACTACCGATATGTAATTATTTGAAAGAAAATTCACATTATTGAGGAGAGTGAAAGAACAAACTCTAATTAAAGGAGCTTATAGAGAAATGACGCATGGCATACTCTGTCAAAAGCCTTGGATTTTTCAAAAGTTTCCATACAACGCAGTAGATCATTAATCGTAAAACATAAAAGATAGAAAAGTATGCTACTGGTAACTTCAATAATCAGAAGCCATATAGATGATCGGAAAGTAAATGAGAAGTAAAATATCATTTGAAATATTATTGCTAGCTGATCTTATCACACCGAGGTCAACTCTTTCAAATATTTACCCCAATTTGACCTTTTAACATAAGGTGAAGCTTCCTTTTCATAATTTTAGTTACAATGATGACCTTTTCATACTAGATCATCTTTTATTGTTTAATTGTCATTGTTTTGGATGTGAATTTTGAACTTGGATTCTCGGACTCGAATTCTTGTGTGTGGAGCTTTTCAAGTGTGATTTAAATACGCGCTTCGAGTTTGTAAAACAAACACCCTTTTACTATTTACACGTTAAACCAGTTAAGATCCCTCGTCTATAAACAACATCAATTTAAACAACTACCCTTCTATCTTGTTTGTTTCTACATATCTGCCTCCATCTTTTTTCCGTATATTAGGATGCCCCATATTTATAGGCAAGGTTTATATATATATATATATATATATATATATATATATATATATATATATATATATATATATATATATATATATATATATATATATATATATATATATATATATATATACTTGGGAGTCTCGATATTGACGGTCTAATTTAAAATATAATTTAGTTGTACTTTTACAAATGTATTCTACGTGGTGTACCCCAGCCGTTATGATTGTGGGTTTGTTTGCAAATGTGTGGTTTCATTATGTTATAGGTGTATGGCCTTTTGCATACGGGGATGTGGGGAATTTTCACAACAAAACCTAAAAATGAGATTAGTTCTGAACCACAGGTGAAAAGTTTTAACAACTTTTGGATAGCCTTATATTTAATCATTATTGTAACCAAACAAAGTGCTGACTGGTTTTCCGTGAGTATTTTTATTATTTATTTGTCATTAAAAAAAAACGACTCTTAATTTATTCTTTACCGAACTATTAAGTGAGAATATGAACATTACCGCCCCTAACAAATTCTTAACAGTTTCTTTACCGTGTGTCGTGATTGAAAGGTGGGCTCGGCCCATCCTTCTGCTGACTGCGGTAATTTACGACAACTCATCGCTGTCCAAATGTGATTGTATCCAAGTACCCGGTCGTGTGCATGGTATGGGTAGTCACGGATGGGAAAGTTTGTGGTGTTAAGTACTTGAGGGGTCCCCCTTAAAGATTTCCTTTTGCTTTAAGAAGAGATTCATCCGGGATAATTTTCTTATTTCGTTCTCTCATCTTTTCACAACCCTCTGGTAAATATTTAACGCCACATTTAAAATTGGCGCCCCACGTTGGGCGCCAATTTAAAATGTGGCGTTAAATACCAGAAAGTTTTAAGAAGAAGAACTTCCACGATATATTTTTCTTATATTTTTCTCCCATCTTCTCACACCTCTCGAGTATTTGACATCACAATATCGCTATTAAAATGGACGCTGCTCTTTAAACTCTAATCGAGTGCCTCATCCTTTGAGGAGAGTTCATGTGACTTGTCTTTCCTCCACACAGTCTTATCCTTTCTCTGTCCAACTATCTTACCTCAGACTTAACCGCTATGCTAATTCTTACACGCCATCTACTTTTAAAGTCTGCAACATTCTTTTTCCTTCATTTTCTTCTCTTCCTTTGATTTGAATACATTAAATGTTGAGTATTGGTCATGCCAGCCATTAATCGGAATAAGGTATTGAATTTAATTAACTAAGGTGGAAACTGTCCTGGAATTTGACATTTTACCACCGGAGTTAATATATATATATATATATATAATATATATATATATATAATATATATATATATATATATATATATATATATATATATATATATATATATATATAATATATATATATAATAGTAAAAATATCACGCCTAATGTATTTTCACCATGCTGGAATACGATCCTGGACCCTAGCAGATGAGCGTGCAAGTGTTTGACCACTACGCCACGGCGAGACAAAAGAGAATCAGAGAATACTTCTACTGTCCAAGAAGAGCATTACAACGGTTCCTCCCGCTCGCACTCGAACGTAGGGCCAAACAGGGTACGCGCGCATGGTGAATAATAATACCATAACCGGGGGTTATTATGTATATGAAATGCAATAATTTTTAACCTTGCAATTCAAATTTGTAATGTAAATACCCCTAAATGTATTTTTTCACGCATGCTAGGATAACGAATCCTGGACCCTAGCAGATGAGGCGTCATGTGTTTGACGCACTACGTTACGACGAGACATCAAAAGAGAAACGAGAATCTCTATGTCCATATGAAGAGCATTACTACGGTTTCCTCCCGCTCGCACTCGAACGTAGGGCCAAAAAGGGTACCGGGCATGGTGAATAATAATACCGCATAACCCGGGGGTTTTAATGTATTAATGAATGGGCAATAATTTTAACCTTTGCAATCAAATTTGTATTAGTAAATACCTCCCTAAATGTATTTTCACCATGCTAGGATACGAATCCTGGACGCCTAGCAGATTTTTGAGGCGTGCATGTGTTTGACGGCACTACGCTACGACGAGACAAAAAGAGAAACCGAGAATACTTCTACTGTCCAGAAGAGCATTACTACGGTTCCCCCGTCGAACTCGAACGATAGGGCCAACAGGGTACCGCGCATGGTGAATAATAATACCATAACCGGGGGTTATTATGTATAATGAAATGCAATAATTTT
>JABUQX010017092.1:5000-12500 GCA_015478945.1 Trachelipus rathkii | reverse complement strand
AATGATAAACGCATTTATTGCTCTTATCTCGGGGGGCATAGTTGCATTTTCATTTTTCGATGATCACTTTGGAACAAAAAATAAAAAAAGCATGGCATCTTAAAAATAAACGTCCGAAGAAGAAAAAGATGATGTTTGTGATGATGATAGAGATGTAAAAGCAACACTCAGTCTAAAACAAGTGGATTATTTATTGGACAAAGTCGATTTTTTTTGTTTCTCCTTGAACTCTAATTTTTTAAAGAAGATTTGAAATTGATGCAGAATTATTTACAATTTACTACTGATCCTGATGATGGTGTGAAAATTAACATTATTTAAAGGCTATCCATAGTAACGGTTTTATAAGTTTAAATGACACAGCTGAAAGGGGAGTAAAATTAATCAAACTTCAATTCCTGTTTGATCGAAAGACGAAGAAGCAACGGCAGTTTCTGATACAAGTTGTTTCTCAATGTAGGAAGATTTTTACTGCTCTTACAAAAAAAACCCACCTAAGCATTGCCACCTTAATCTGATAAATATAAATAATAATCAATATTTATCATTTCTTCCTTTATAATGATTTATTTTTTATAACGTAACTTGGAATAATAAAATGCATTTGAATATTATTTGTTCTCATTTTCATACCTTCTTTGCTCCTCTTTTTCTCCTAATTCCTTCATTTTAATTTGGATTTTACTACATTTACTTTGGAGAACACTTTTACCAAAACCCTTTTTAATGTACAAAATGAAATAAAAAAAGCAAAATCTGTGTAAAGCAGTTTATAACGAGTTTTTGCAAATGTTTTTAGGGCACTTTGGGCATTAAACGTCACTTTTGAGGAATCGGATTATGTCCGGTCTTAGAAAATGCTGAATATCTTCAAATCTATAAATTTTAACAAAAAAAAAAATGCAAGTAAAACTTTAATACAACAACATTTCCTATGAAATAAAACAAGAATCAAGTTTCTAGGACAAATGTTTTTCATTTTATGAAGGAAAAAGTGTGATTTGTTGCAGAAATTTGTCAGCTTTTCAAAACTTTGACCTCAGTGATGCACAGGTTAACGTTATCCAATTTAGCTAAAACTTTGCAATCTCATGTTTTAGCCAATTGGCAACTTTTAGAGGGGTCGCCCCTGAAACAATTCGAACATATGATTTTTTTGTGACTATCACTATAATATATATATATATATAATATATAATATATAATATATATATATTATAATATATATATATATATATTAATATAATATATATATATATAATATATATATATATATATATATATATATATATACTATATAATATTTATAATATATATGAACTACATCAAAATTTGCAATTGTAAAACATCTTTAAATGAAAAAAGGAGTTTTTTCTTAAAAATATTAGCATCTTTCCACTTTTTTTAAGTTATTAAAATGAATTAAGTCTCCAGAATGTTATTTGACATCATTTCAAATTTTATTAAAAAAATAATATATAACTAAAGGAAAAACAGCAGAATTAAACATAAAAAAGGTAGAATAGTTTGTAAATAAAAATAAAGAACCGAAAGATTATTATTATTATTATTATTGTCCTTATTATTGAGGTATTATTATTAATTATTTTATATTATTATTATTAATTATTATTATTATATTATGTAATTATTATTATTATTATTAATTATTATTATTATTATTATTATTATTATTATATATAAGTTATTATATAATATATATATATTATATATAATATATTATATATATATATGTATATATATATAATATATATATATATATATATATATATATATATATATATATATATATATATATATATATATATATTTGTGGTTAAAAATGTTCAGAATCACACGCGATAATAGAAAGAAAACGTTATCCCTAACAATGGCCGACATTTCTTTAAACGCTGGTTTTGAAAATCTGTCAGTGAGAGAATGTGGAGTAAATTGCAGAAGTTTTTCTCTTTCATATGCATAAGAGATGGGCTCGGGTGTGGTTTTCAGCCGTTAAAAAGATACCGTTAAAGACCATGAAGGAATAACCTAAGCGATTGAGTGTGGGTCCAGAAATATTTGACAGTTAAAATAATTCTTCGACTTGAAGAGTTTAGTAGAGAGCGTGAATTGCAATGGAGATAGTATAAGGGAAATGATGTGACTTCTTGGCAGATAGAAAGAGATTTTAGAAAGTCTGTGAGAATAGAAAAATTGATAAGATACTCCCTCCTGACTCCCCCTCTTTTATTAAGAGCTGCACTGGTAAATCCAACTCTGTGAAGAATATTTCTTACAAGGTTAGACGACGTTTCTATATAATAAAGCAACTGGGGTTACTTAAAAAAAAGTTTTAATAGCTTCTCAGAACCATCGAACCTCTTACAATTTGTTTTGACCTTCAATTATACTAAAGCATTCTGGATGGACATTCTAATTTAGGATAACTACTTGTATTAGAGCAAAGTAGGTTATTTAATATATTTTAAAGAAACAATATCCTTCCAAAAAACGACAAAGAGAAAAATCTCTACAACATAAGAACAAAAGGTTTGGCTTGTGAGTTCAAATTTTTTTTTTATAATTCTGCAAAAAATTGGCTCTAGATGGTGAAGGAATTTAATTTCTGAGCATTTAAAATAAACACGCTTCTGTATCCTATTTTGATATTAGAGAAAAGTCATAGATCGTTGTCCAACCTTCTAACATCTCTTTCCTTCTGAAAAGGTTGCTATTCAAAATGAATATGAGTAAGTAGGCTAGTCACAGACATGAGAGAAGACTGGTGATAATATGACACATATAATATAATTTAAGAGCTATAGAAAGAGGGATGTGATAGGGCAGATTCTCCCTCAAAAACATTACTGTAAATAAATTTAAAAGATGAGCGACGGCCTCTATAAAACCTCTTCACAACAGCGTCCGGAAAAGAAATCCAAGATGGTTAGAGAAAGAGGAAAACCTGGAAATTAATGTTGGAAATCAATGCTTTGTGTTTGTTATACTCAATACGAAACCTACTACACTTACAGTGTCTCAATAAATTGTCCAACGAAATGCAGATACAAAAAGGACTCAGAGTTAGAGAGTAGTAGAAAGAAATTTGTAGTAGTAGTAGAAAGTAGTAGTAGTAGTAGTAGTAGTAGTAGTAGTAGTAGTAGTAGTAGTAGTAGTAGTAGTAGAAAGTAGGTCAACGGTTAAAAGTTCCTTACCGAAACCATACAGGTGAAAGAAATAATTTTTTTCTATTTGAAAACTCAAGAAGGTAGCGAATGCTATAAATTACTTGAAAGCTAAAATGAGAATATCACACTGTCTTGATAACCACTGAAGAAAAGGGTTAAAATACTATATAAGAAAGTCAAATTAGATATAATTTAATAGAGCATCGTCTGCTGACTTTTTGTCTTTTCATGCTAAATAAATAAAATAGAACATAAAAACATACCGTAATAAGAAAGAGGATACTAAATAAGAAATGATAATTTTAGGCAATTTCTCCTCACAATACACTAGTACCCTAGTCCCTAACTAATGAAGTTAAGGGAGATGCTAGAGGTAGTATTATTCGTTAAATAATACAAATACTTTTACTAGTAACATTACCTATTGAAAAAATAATATTGATAGTATAAAATTATTTAAAAGTTTAAAACCAAACTAAAATTACTACAAGTATGCAACAAATATTTTTTTTATTTATTTTTATTATTTTATTTTTATTTTTTTTAAAGTTTACACCTCACCTAATAAGTTTACACATTCCCACTTATAAGGAAATCCTGCATTTGCGCGTAGTTAACACTCTAAAAAGTTTACTGCGTTATATTAAACGTATAAAGTCCCACCTTAACTGAACGTCTAAACCCCGATGAAACTCCAGATGAGTATATGTTCTACTATATGATGGTATTAAACGCACTCACAGACCATATTACCGATGAGTTTACACCGGCTTCAAAAACGCGTATTTTACGCACTCGTATAGAAAGAGGCTTAAGATAAATAACGCATTTCGGTGTTACTTCCAATTTAAACCATGTCAATACACACATAACGTTTCATTTAAAACCATAAATGGTGATGTGCGTATAGAAGGTTTAAAATAGAAATAACGCCAAATGGCAATGTTGTTATTTTGTGCGTTAAAACACATTGAAGACAATTGACAAAATTTAAAAAAAGTTAAAGCACCATAAAACTTTTTAAAGGGTGTAATTTTGAGCTTAAAAGAATTGATGACTGAAAATACTTAAAATATTAAATTCAAATTTGCAAATAAATGAAAGAATTAATCTTTGTTGTTGTATATAGGCTACTTTATTATTTTTGTAAGTGTGAATACTGGAATACATATCAAAATAATTACATCGAAATTAATTGCATGTTAATAATAATATTAAAATAATCTAGACACTTCCTTATTTAAGGGATTAATCTTTATTGTTTTATATAGTAGCTGTTTTAATTTAGTTTTTATAGCATATCAAAAATTACACCCAAGTTAACTGCCGATGCTAAAAAAACTAAAAGTAATTTCCTCCTCGTTGCCTTTATTTAAATATTTATATAAACGATCGAACGCGAGCGCGTTTTCGCGATATCCCCGGCTGTAAAAAATGGTGAACCTCGCGCGTTCTCCGGTCGTCGCGAAGAAATATCGAAACGATTCGAGAAGAGAGATTAGCAAAATATTTAATCTTAATGCTGTATTAACCTACTTGTTTTTTTAGTGCTTATATATGGGAAAGAATTAATCTGTACATTTCTTATTTAAAGTAGTTAATCTTTATATGTTTTATAGCTTATATACATTTTAGTGTTTAATTAATATATATATATATATATATATATAAATATATATATATATATATATATATATATATATATATACTATTTATATATTATATATATAATATATATATATATATATATATTATATTATTATATAATATAGGCATAAGAATTTACCATGAGGTTATTAAATGTTAAATAATATCAAATTAAATCTGAGGCAGCTTTCTATTTAAGGAATTAATCTTTAATTTCATATATATATATATAGACTACTTGTTTTTTTAATGTTTATATATATATACTATAATATATAATATATATAATATATATATATATATATATATATATATATATATTATAATATAATATAATATATATATATATATTATATATATAAAAGAATTAGCACTAAAAATAATTGTCATAATTAAATAATTATTAAGACAAACTGAACAGTTCTTATTTAAGGATTTAATCTTTTTTGTTGTATGAGCATACTTGGTTTTTCTCAGTGGTTTATGCAATATAGGAATTACACGAAGGTTAATGTACATGTTAAGTAAACATTAAATTAATATAGAGAGACTTATTAATAGGAATTAATCTTTATTGTTGTATGTAGCTACTTGTTTATTTAGTGTTTATGCATAATAAAGATTGCATGAGTTAATTATCATGTAAGTAACATTAAATTAATATGGACAGATCTTATTAAAGGGAATTAATCTTATTGTTGTAATGTATCATACTTGTTTTTTTTAGCGTTTATTGCATATTAAGGACACCGTACAACGAGGTTAATTTGTCATGTTAAGTACAATATATAATATGGACAGATTTTTTAAAGGAATTAACTTTATTGTTGTATATAGCCTACTTGTTTTATTTAGTGTTTATAAATATGAAGGAATAACTCGAGGTTCTTTTTTAAGAGAATTGCACAAGTATGAGCAAAAAAGATGATTACAGATGCTTACAATGCTAGCAAGCTGTGTGATGTTTTCTTGGATGGGGCTAAAAATATAAATTAGAATATTAATAAAGGAAAAAGTAAAGAAATAAAGAAAAATCGAAAGCCTTATTACATTCAAGAGAACGATTGCAGTATAGACGGCAAGGTAACTCTGAAAAATTTGTGGGCAAATCGAGAGAGTTTGAGAGGATTGGAGAAGAGATTTGGCAGGGTATGTAGAAGGAGAATTGTTTGAATGTAAGCGTAGATAAGAGTAAGGGTATGGTTGTGGACTCTCCTCACTCACTCACTCACTCACTCACTCAATCAGGACAGTACTCAGTGTGAAGTTATGTTAGATGTGAGACCAGCTGGAACAAGTGTCTGAAGTTAAATATTTAGTATATATGTTGGATGAAAGGGAATGGATGATGCAGAGTGTAGTAAGGAAACGCTGTGAATGTCAGGAAGGTTGGCTGGTGGCTGAAGATTTAAATATACACAGTAACCAATAATTACCTAAGAACCGTAATTAATGTCATAGTCAAAAGCTAAAGTAACGGAAGTAGGCACTTCGTTCTTTTCCCTTCAAGAAAACGGATAACGATGAACGGAACTACTCGTTTTTTTTTTTTTTTTTTTTTTTTTTTTGAGCAAGCGATGCCACCTCTGCTTATATATAGGTAAAGAATTAATCTGTACATTTCTTAATTTAAGTAAGTTTTAATCACTTATTGTTTTAATATAGCTTATATACATTTTTAGTGTTTTTATATATATAAGCAAAGTAAAGTACAGTGAGGTTAAATTATTATGTTAAATAATATTACATTAATCTGAGCAGCTTTTATTTAAGGGAATTAATCTTTATTCATGTAATAAAATAGACTACTTGATGTTTATATATATATATATATATAATATATAATAATATATATATATATTATATAATATATATATATATATATATATAATATATATATATTATATATATATATATATGTATATATATATATATATATATATATATATATATATTAATATATATATATATATATCAAATATATATATATTTATATATAAATATAGATATGATTATTATAAAATTATATTATTTAAAGAATTATACTAACAAAGTAGACATACTACATAACATTCAGTTAACCTGGACACTCCATATTCAAGTGGATTTAATCTTTTTTCTTGTTATGTAGTATACATTGGTTTAATTCATCTGTATCCCTGATTCCGTCATTAAACGAGTTAATTATCATGTGAAGTAACATTAATTAACATTGACAGAATCTTATTAAAGGGAATTATATCTGTATTGCTGTATGTAGCCACTCTGCTTTGTTTTTTTTTAGTTTTTATGCAATTAGGAATTACACCGAGTTAACTGTCTGTTAAGTAACATTAAATTATATTGGCAGGATATGATTACAGGGAGTCAATCTAAATTTTGTATGTGGCCATACCATGTATTCGTGAGTGATTCTTGATATGACTGAGTTACACGAGGTTAATTGTCATGTTAAGTAACATTAAATTAATATGGACAGATCTTATTAAAGGGAATTAATCTTTATTGTTCTATATAGCCTACGTGTATTTTAGTGTTTTATACATATGAAATTATTAATTAAGGTTCCCTTTTAAGGCACTTGCTAAAAGTATGAGGCAAAAAAAAAGATGATTACAGAGACGTATAAGGGTAAAATTGTGTGTGTTTTCTTGGTATGGCTAAA
>JABUQX010017091.1:12500-44219 GCA_015478945.1 Trachelipus rathkii | reverse complement strand
TAGTTTAACGGTATCGTTTTTTTCAAACTTTGGTACTCGTTCTTTATGATATGATAAACTGAATCCACACGCGAGTTATTTGATGCCCGATAGTCACCCCCTAAAGGAAGTTTGTTCCTTAGCGCCAAGCGTAATTCGTCCTGAAAACCATGTTAAGGCATAACTATTGGAGTGAAATTTAGGAATAGTAAAGCATATATTAGATAGCTCAATCTCGTCGAACGAGATATCCGTCCTCTCTCCTCCTCCCCTGCGCAACGGGGGGCCCGCTACCCCCTAAAAATTAAAAAAATGATCGTAGAAGAATGAACTGAAATTTGGAGGCTGGGTTGAGGATTCGGAGCGAAGGCGGAGAAGGCAAGCGCGATTCGGTTTCGGGTCCAGGACCCACCGGATAGGGGGTGTCCCGAGTTGAAAAAAAAAAGAAGAGAGAAATGCTGGAATGCAAAAAGAAGAGGGTGAAGGAAGAAAGAATGAGGAGAAAGAGAAGGAGGAAGGAAGAAGCATGAGGAAAAGGTTAGGAAGAATGAGGAAGGATGAGTAGAAGTTGACAGCTGCACCGATGTTGGCTCCGGTGCGGTCCCGAGTTATAAATATTTGTGTAATAATAACATTATTTGTTTAAAAAATATGTTTCTGATAAAGTATGCTAGATCTCAACTAAGGATGTTTGAGACTTCCTCATGAGCAAGAAAAGATAGCGTACATCAGGCTCCTGGTCGATGCTGGGGGGCGCGCCCGCAAGCGCGCCAGCCAGTGCAATCCGCCGCGCGCCAGCGCGTTGCGCGCGCCCGCAGGCGCAGACATCAAGGTGCGATCCGACTCAAGGGTGTCTGTGCGTCATGGCCTGGAGCGCCCTTCCGGCGCGATCCGACGCGCCAAACTGTGCGAGCCGCAGGCGTGCCCGCCGGCGCGAACCGAGACGAGGGAGGGGAAGCGTGCGCGCGCCACCCCTTCATGCATCCCTGCATGTTACGAATCCATGGTACGAAGAATTGCAAACGTGTTACCTGTTTCAACTTAATTTTTAATTTTATTCTTTTAAACATTTTCATGTTCATTAACTAAAAATTTACTCGTTTTTACATACACCTAAATCAGAAATCAGTAAATCAGTAACCATCACAAAACCACCCTTCTGTCCATATTATGCATCTATCCCCAGCTATGGGTCTATATGATACTAATTGATTAAGGTCATATTTTTATTAATAAAATTGCTATGTTTACATACCCTAAAATCAGTAAAATCAGTAAATCAAAAGCCAATCCAACACCCTACCTTTCCTGTCCTAATTTCATCGATCCTATGATCCATTGAACATCTACTGAATCTATTTGATACTATTAGAATTAAAGGTCAAATTTTTTACAAAATTGTCAACTTTTTACATACCCTAAATCAGTAATATCAGTAAATCGAGTAAATCAAGCCCAATCAACCTACCCTCCTTGGACCAATCATGATCTATTGATCATATTATCTATTGGACTCTATCTGAGTCTCGGGAGGATGTTGCGTTAAGGTCAAAATTCTTACTAAAATTGTTATTGTGCTTTTACATACCCTATATCAGTAAATAAGCTAAATCAAACACCATCCAATCACCCTCAAACTGACCAGAGTTTTGATCTTTATTTGTTCTATTTGTATCTAATGATTTAAGTCATATTTTTTCTCTTAGTAGTGAACTAAGGTTTTTTTGGATAAAAAGCGGGAAAGAAAACAAGTTTTTATTTAAAAGCTTTATTTTTTATAAGTGCATCCCTTTTCTTATTCAATAGTGTTCGGGGGTCAATCTAGAATGGACGTTGGTAAATTTTTTATGTTCCGCGCGCCTGCTACATGTCTTGTGTCTGGTCCTACTGGGTGTGGGAAAACCTTTCTGTTATTAAACATTTTAAAAAGAGGTCGAGATTTTCGAACAACAACCTGTTAAAATTATAAAAGTTTTAAAGTTTTTGAAAAAAAAACTTTTAAAATTTTTTTAAATAGTGTTTTGACAAGTAATAGTTGTAAGGATGGATTGTAGCATTGTATATTTATTGTAATCGTAATTTACATGAAGGGTTAATAGACAATAAAAGCTTCATCGTTTCAATGTTTAGCAGGAGCATAAAAAAGTTAAGATAGTCCCGGTGGATGATTTGATGTCATGAGCATGTGAATGATGTGATGCCAATAATAGTCATTTGAATATACTATTCACAGATAATTACTCTCATCATTTAAACGAGTCCCACTCTAAGTATCTTTTTCTTTATAGATATCTCTTAGAATATCAATTTTCATCAGAATAAGTGATATGACGGGATGTGTCTTTAAACACAGCAGTATTTAATCTTGTTCGGCAAAGAAGGGATATGAGTCAGTTGAATGTTGTGGCTACCCAAATATGTTCACTACTCAAACGTAAAGAGTTCTAAAAGAATAAATATAAAGAGGTGTTATAACATCTTTACCTCTTATTGGGTTATTTTTCACTCTGCGAGCTTCATTCTTCTAAGAAACTGAGTGCATTAGTTAGCTGTTACTGCGGCAGCTAAAATATTCTTACTCTTAGCGAGATTGAGACATGTTAATATACAATAACCCGAATAATGAGCACTGCTGTAGCTTACTTTTAAGTGTAGGATTTACCTCTTATGAGAAAATTTAAAAAACCTTGATGAAACCTTCAGAATAAATTCGTAAACGTATCTCGTTTGAAGATAAAAATTTTCATCCAGTGTATATCTCAGATAGTATGCCTTAATAATCTTTATAAAGGAGGAAATGGTTCCGGTTTAAACAGACGCTCAGAAGTAAAAGCTATCGTCGTCATAAATTATCATCATATAATAAATAAACTTGCGGGAAACTAAGAAAGACTTTAAACTAAAATAAAGAAGTAATTACAGGATAGGTGGTGGTGTGTTCCATGCCATTTACTCTTTCCGTTATCAGCTCCTATAAGGCAAGTGATTGTTCTCAATTGATGAGATAGGTAGGTGTTGTTACATCCTACAACGGATTATGAGATGTTGAAAATATAACACAGGAGCCTTACCTTTACAACCAACATCAAACAACATCAAACAACAACAGCTGCAAAAAACAACAACAACACACTCACAACAACAAACCCCAACAAATCAACATACAAACAAGCCGAGGAGCACGAACAACAAACATACAACAAACAACTAACACACAAGCAAACAACAATTCAGTATCGAACAACCTCTTACTCTAGACATTTCTCAAACATTCATGATTCCGGATATATATCCATTATCACCCCTATTGATCAACAGCTAACTCTTTTTGAGTTTTATATTGATCCTCAACTTTGAACAGAATACAAATAATTATGATTAAGGATACTGCTTAGCAAATATTAAACTCCAACGTTTAACATTTATAGAAAAAAAAAAACATCCCCATAATTCTCAAAACGCTATACAAAAATTACTGGATTTAAAAAGTTTTATTAAAATACAACCCAAGGAAGATGCATTCAAACAACAAGATACTAAAACCCTATGGTGAAAAGAGAGCTAATTTTAACATAACTCCGGAAAAGACACAAAGTAAGGAGTAAAGAAAATCGCGGTTGTTATAGCTCTTATATATATATTTATAAAGATTCAGTATTACTTGGGAACGATATCGTCAAATCATTATTGATGGAGAAGTCCTAGCAGGCTTCGAAGATTGTTGACTTGATATTGATCTCTCCCGTGAATGAATAACACCGTGGGGCCACTGGTTGGATAAACAGGATTCAAACAAGAACTTTCAGACTATTAAATTTTAGCCAAGAAGTTATAATCGGCGCTGGGAAGATGAAAACCACACGCGATCTAGCGGATCTGGATACACTATTCCCATTAGACACCCTAGAACCTGAGACAGAGTCCGCGTGCTTTGGTACTTCTTTCGTCATCTGGGATTTAGATTAAAGGGGTGACGAAGTAGAAAACACGATTACCGTCCAAGAATCGGGAGTCCAACTAAGAAAAATCCACACCAAAGAGTGAGTCGGAGAGATGCGATATAGATCCATATTTATATTATGTGATGTATTTTTTTTTTTTTATATGATTGAAATTATTTGTAATTTTAAAAATTATGCATCCTATTTTATGTTATCTTTCTGTATACAGATACAATTGCTATGTTTTTAGACTTGTAATTTAAAATAGTTAATATTATTTTGTAATTAAAAAAGAATTATTCATATATATACATCTGATTTTTTTTTTTTTATGTTCACCTATGAAGAATTAAATGAATAAAATTTTTATTGTTAAATGTTACGATTATGAACATCTATGGAGGCTAAGGAAGCGGTCGATAAATATATACTTTTGATTGTGAAAATAATATCAATTATTGGGAGGTTTTCAAGGTTGCTTCAAAGTTTTCCCAAAATTAGTTAAAAATAAGAGTTGGAAACAAAATATTTATGAAGGTGGGATGCTATACACATATACAAATATACGACAAAAAAAATTTCCTACACGGAAAACAATATCTCCACAACTCGATAGCATAGATACTAGATATATACACATATGATAAAATATAAATCTTCAAATGATGGGTATCGATATATTCTTTTTGCGATAGATGTATATCCCAGGTACCTGTGGAGATCTAAGGTGTTTTTAAAAGATAACAAAATCAAAAGACATGTTGCTACGAAGCAGTCAAAGAGAATTTAATTATTTAAAGATAGGATGACTAGATATCACCAAGAAGAAGTGGATTCCAATGGGAAGATAAAGATGATATACAGAGTACAAAAAAAAAAAAACTGAACTGGTTGGTATCTTTCAACTATCTCAATCCGTGAAGAAACTAAGGGGAATGAGTTTTAGCTGAAGGTAGAGATAATTGAATGTATGCCTTAATAAAACCCCAGCCTTTAAAAGGCAATCAGCATACGAAAAAGAAGAACAAAGGAACTAATAAAAAGAAAAAAAGAATGCAATCACGAATTATTTTCTACTCGAATAGAAAAGATGAAATACATTTATAACACTCATCATAGACTATAACTACAAAAGACTTGACTTACTCTTTATAATAGGTTCTTTCATCATAGTAATACACCTACAATGTAAATTACCCCTATAAGAATGATAAAGACTAAACCATTTTTATTCCTATTCAACCCCTGCTAATATAGGGGAAAAGAATAAGAGAGA
This sequence comes from Trachelipus rathkii, assembly GCA_015478945.1. Lineage (NCBI taxonomy): Eukaryota > Metazoa > Arthropoda > Malacostraca > Isopoda > Trachelipodidae > Trachelipus > Trachelipus rathkii. The sequence continues at coordinate 39,023 of JABUQX010017091.1, read as the reverse complement.
GGTAAACACAGGGCAGTGTAAAGCAGGAGACTGACATGTGAGAGTAGTCCGAGCTGGATGAGAAATTTGCAGAAAAATGTGGGTATGAAAGTCTGGTATGTTTATGTCTGAGAATGTAAGTTTTGGCTAAGTAGAGGCTAGTCACGAGAATTCGCTGAGAGGGACAGTATAAAGTATATACTATCTAAAGAGGATTTAGACGGAAAGAAAAAAATTAAAAGAGAGGAAATCCTATAAACAAGAAATACAAGAAAATGACAATTTGATATCCTAAGAATCATGATTTTTTTATAGAAAAAAATAAAGTAGGATTGATATGCGAAGTTTATTACTGTAACCTCCTCCCTCTTGCCTAATTCTGGTGTAAAATTGCATTCCATCAAAGTCATTACATCTATAATATTAAATGCTAAAGAGTGTGACATATTAAGAAACAAAGTTGATGCGAGTTTACGTTGGGGGAAACATAGAGAGTGAAGATACATTTCTATTTAACGCCTGCCCTCATCGCTTCTATGGATCTACATCAGGAAATAAATATTCAGACAGGGCTTATTTATCAACTCATGTATTGAATCCTAAATAACTTTGAATCGAGATGTATGAAGCAGGTTAAGTGGGGGAAAGTAAGTTCTCGACCCTTGATATATAGAGAATATTTCATGAATTCTATATTTGGCTTTTTGCGATATATAGATATATGTTGATTATTATTGTTTAAAATGGAATTAAAAATGTAACTGTTAATATTGCCATTTTTATTAGAAGGATAAGAATAATATTCTTTGAAAAATATATAAATAAAACCTTAAAACAAACCGTGGTCTCTATAAATCGGTTACCGAAGTGTTCATAGACTTAAACAAACAATTTGAAAGCGCAAGTAGATTTATGTGATGATTTATGTTTTTCTTGTTGAATAAATCTCTGGTGTATACGTAAAAGGATAATGCGTTAATCACTTTAGAATCTCAAGCTCATGTGAATTTGAACGATCTAGGTTTTTATTTTATGATCAGCTCTTTCAGGTTTAGGTGTTTCGTATTATTGTCTATTACTCGTTATGTGTAAACAAATATAATTGAGATATATAATTACCGTAACCTACTCTAAAGGATCTAACGCGTAATATATATTCCAACGATGGAAGAGTATGTCATTAAAAATACGCCCTCGATGTGTAGTTCATACATTTTCGTGGATGCCATACCTTCTTATGAGAAATTTTCAAGATCCTTCGGTTTATGCCTATTTTATTACTGGATTATTATAAGACCATCAAGTTACGTAGGGAATAACTAAAAAGCCTCTTTGCTTATGTGAGTAGTTCATTTCCTAAGAGTTAAAAAGTGTTATAAGGTTCCTAATTTTATATCTTACCCATGAGTAAGACCCAAATTGAGTTCGATTCGTTGTTTATATAGAGATGTAGAATTAAGCCATACCATTCCACGTAATGAGAACACAGCAGTGTGAAAAAGTACATATAAGAGGAAGACTCCAGTTTTAAGTAATATATGGAGAAGAGAAACGAGTATCTTCAGAGGATCTCAAAGAATGCAGAGGGGTAGTAGTTTAGGTGATTTTTTGCTATCGTTGTTCAGACGGGCCATCACATTTGTTTAAATCAGGAGGTAAAATACTTGCTAAAAAAGCAGCTAGACGGGAGTAATAGATACTTCCACGATGATTATAGAGACGGTGTTCGATCCTCGAAACAAGCACTGTAATTAAAACGAAGTAACTAGCCGATGCTTCTGATGAAATGTATAGATTGATATGTTAAACGAAAAAAATACGGAACGTAAGATGATGGTCAACGGTGAGGTCGTCGTAAAAAACCATATAAAGCAGGAACAGGAAGGATTCATTAAATAGAATAAAAGTGATTGATTGTGTTTACCCTTTTAATAACGAGCTGGCGCTATGAACCGGTAATTATTTTACATAAACAGAGACAAACCTGTAACTCTTTTGATTTTATATGAAGAAATGTACGTTAAAACAGATCTTTCTCATTCATTATATCGTGTTGAGCTTGGTGATTTCGTCTAGCAAGATGCATTTCCTCCCATCCTCCAGTCCCAGACTGTTGTAAGAGTGAGTTGGATCTCTTCTCTGTGAGACCCCCTACACAGCCACCCAAATTTAGTGTGTGAGTGAATCCAATATCTTTATTATGCATTAAATTTCTCATGCAATCAAAAATACAGATGTACCTCTCGGATTCAAATATATTCCAGTTCACCTTCTGATACAATATGTTATTGACCCCTTTTCGAATAGTGTTTTTATATCTAAAGACTAGGTTAGTACGAAGATGTTCAGATCTCACAGGAACCGAACACGTGGTATCACCTCGAAAACAAATTTCGCTGTATTACGTGCTTTTAATTCTCTATACTTGATGTGAGTTATTTTTTTAATATGGAAACATCTCTAAGGGAGCGTCAGCCAGCAAGTTACCTCGTATCTAAGTTTATATTGAAACTTTATTAAAAAATTATTCTCTAAGATTGCGAACGAGTGCTCATCTACAAATCAATCTGGATTAATATACAATTTAAAAGATGATAGAGAACCACAGAACCACTATGCTTGAAGTAAATCTAAAAAAAACACGCTATTGAATATTTATGGACGTGGTAAATGGCTGATTTTTATTCTCTTCAGGAAAAAGAACTTATTCTACCAATCTGTGAGAATACGCGTATCAGGTTAACTAGTCTACACCCTGGATAATTTTTCTCTTTATGTTAAAATAGTGTTCTTTTAGCAATCAACTACGGCTCCAAAACCTATCTTTAAATTACTGGATGCATATCTTAATTGTACGTAAGTGAAATTATCTCCCGTTAAACATATGCGAGGAATAGAGAAAAATCGTCTTTGAGTGCATACAGCGTTAAATAAACCCAATCAAGAGAATTGAGCACTAAAATTTATTAACTTTACCACAAGGGTTATCGAGCGATTAATATAACCTAACATAGTCAATGGGAGCTTACCTCAGAGAATTAATAGGAATTGTTAGAACACCGACGCATATTCTTTGAAAACTAATAGAAAGTCTCCCTTAAAATGATTACCCATATTCGTCTTAGAAGGGGTCAGTTTACCATTGTGTTGATATGGTCAAACCTTAACGGTCGTGATATATGAGTTGAATATGGAAGACTCACAAATTTTTTTTATATTTCCCCCAAAGAGAAAGAACCTACTTTTCAACGATTTTGTTTGCCAAATACGGTATCATGCAACGATAACGGTACGGGTAGTTAGATCTCGAAGAAATTATGCTGAAAACAAGTAATTTATATGCATTATGATCCACTGCGAATGATTTTCAGCTGTAATGCTTAATCATCTCAATATCCTAAGGAAAAGGAACCTTTAGGACTGAGAGTCTCAAGTTTTGGAGACAAATTAGACAATCTCATCTCAGTTCTGAAGTTGTATCTGGAAACATCCTACAATATCATCGAATTGACATTCTTAGGAACTCAACTGAAATATAATCTGAATTATAATGTGAATTGAAGAAGAAATCTGTAGAGAATGCTTTCGGGAAAACGAAAGAAGAGTTTTTAGGCGTATTGCGCATGTAGGTAATGGAACTCTGTTCTGTGAAATGGATTACCGACTCTGGTCTTATCGTTCAACGAGCTTCTCCCCCGGGAGTTCAAAGACAATGGGCATTGGAGTGAGCTGTGTGAGTATAGAGAAATAAAAAATAATGTTGTTTATTTCTGAACTTCTCTGCATTTAGACTTATGATTTCGGATCATTATGTAGTATCTTTGTTTAAAATATAATAATGTTTCAATAATGTTAAAAGACCCTAATGTTTTCCTATAACAACCTACCCCCCATCATTCAGGTGCTTAATTGGTAGTGCGGGGGATGTTATTACTGTATTTATTTCATTATTATGATTTTTTAAATAAAGTATTCTTTTAATAAATTTAAAATAATTGATGCTAAAAAATTATATGTTAACGATTATGTAAGTTTTGCAATTATGTTATAAAGCTTGAAATAAAAAACTTAGTATTCTTTTTTCCCGCTTTTTTTGTTCAAAAGAAGCTTAATTTAACGAAAAAGTGAAATAATATGACTTGAATCATTAGTATCAATACATCAATAGAATCAATAAGAACATGTAGATCATGATTGGACTAGGGGGGTGGGAGGATCAGGGTGGTATGCAATTGAATATTACATGATTTACTGATTTAGGATGTAAAACATAGCAATTTTAATAAAAATATGACCTTAATCAATAGAACGATCTAGATCAATAGATCAATAGATCATATATGACAGAAGGATGGTTGGAATGATGGTACGATTACTTGATTTACTGAATCTTAGAGGTATGTAAAAACGTAAAAAATTTTACGTTGTATAACTTTGGAAAGATTAAAAAATTAATAATGAGAAAGATTCACAGTTGAAAACATACACTTTGCATTTCTCGTTACCGATCTACATTGCGGGATGCGAATGGAGGGGACGCTTCGCACGCGCCCCTCTCCCTCCGACTCGGTTCGCGCCGGTCTGGGCACGCCTGGTGGCTCGCACACACATCGGATCGCGCCGGCGGGCGCGCGCTTGCGGGCGCGCACACGCGTCGGACCGCTCCGGCGGGCGCGCGCACGCGCTACGGATCCGCGCCGCGGGTATTTGCACTGGCTGGCGCGCGGCTAGCGGGCGCGCCAAAAAAATTACCGGGGAGGGGGGGGGGGAAAATTTTTTTCCAAAATCTTTCAAAATTATTTAAATCCTTTTTTGGGGATTTTTTTAAAAATGTTTTAACAAAACTGTTAGAATTTTTTTTAATGTGTTATCCAATTAAAAAATTAAATTTTATTTTTTTTTTGGAAATTTTATTTTATTTTTAAAAAAAGTAAAGGTTACAGTTTTTTCAAAAAGGAATATATTTCGCCAAAGAAATTTTTTTCAGAAAACTTTTCTAAAGGTCGGGGGAAAAAAAAAACTTTTGAAATTTCTCATAGCTGAATTAGCCTATTTTTGACCGTCACAAGAAATTGGTTACTATTTTTTGGGAAGCATATTTTTATCTGGAATAGAAGAACCAGATCCTTATAAAACATATTTATTTATACAAAAATAATGTATTATTACACCAAATTATTTTAATAACCAGCCTGACCGCACGCGGGAGCCAAACATCAAGGATGCAGACATCTCCCTTTTCTACCGCCTACCTATCCTCATTCTTCTTCCACTCGTTCGGCGTGGCAATCCCTCTCATTTCCTTTCCTCCTTCCTCCTTCCTTCTCTATATCATCTCCTTTCTTCTTCCTCTTTTTGGCATTCCATGCATTTCTTCGTTCTTTTTGTTGTGTCTTCAACTCAGGGGGAGCGCCCTCCGGAGTTGTGTTTCTCTCACTGAGACTCCACGAAACCGTAATCCGACTTCCTTCTCCTTGTTCCTCTTCTGACTCTCGATATCCTTTAACCCTGGCTCTTCCATAGTATTTTCAGTCTTTAAACGATCATTTTTAAATTTTTAGAGAGGTAGCGCCCCCCCTTCCAGGGGAGGATGCAGGGGAGGACCGTAATCTCGTCTCCGACGGAGATTTGCGTAGTCAGTATAGGCTCACATCCAGAATTTTCACGTCCAAGTACGTTACAGCACCTTACATAGGTTTTCAGAACGAATTATGACCTTGCGCTAAGGAAACAACACCCCCCTTAGGGGTTGACCTACGGGCACCAACAACTCGCGTGGATCAGTTTATCAACCTTCATTAGAACATATACCAAGTTTTTGACAAACGATACAGTTTAACTCTAACCATGTAGAATATATATATCACACTCAGAACCGGATGCGATGCGGAGAAGAAACCTCGGCGGAATCCAAAGTCAAAGTGTGTAAAAAAACGATCCCTTACAGGGATAAGCGTTTTTCGACTCAGATTCGATTTTCCTTCGGAAATCGAATTTACTGATGTAAATAATAATAATAATTAATAATGGGTTATATTAATTCGCACGCGGCTCTGTCTGTGTCTGTCGGTCAAACAGACCTTTCGGTCTGTTTGACCTTACAAATGGTTCGTGTATTCACCCAAAACGCTCAGTTAGCCTAAAACTCACCGCACGCTCGATCAGTGCCAACAAGGGCGTAAGCGGCGAATATCGGCGTTCCACCCGTCGGGAGGTGCCCCCCTCATATACATCCTTACAGACTTGAACATTACACGGATTCGTCCTTATCCCATACATAGATATATAATTCAAGTTTCAGACCCTATAACTCTATTCCTCTATCGAAAGGGTGTAGAGCTCAAACTTGCCTCGCGTCACTACTAATGATATAAATATAAATAATTATTACTATATAATAATATTATTATATTATTATTTAATATATATAACTATACACTATATATATATCATATATCCATATAAATATAAATATAGTTTTATACTTTTATTGTCATACATTATATAATTTTATTATAATATATATAATATGCTGTGCGCGTTAAGAATGATGTGTATGAAGTATGAGATGAATAAGGGGATGCGTGTGTGTGCGGTGGGTGTGTACACACAAAAATGTCTATTTATTATTCCTCTTTAATATTTAATATTTAAAAGTGTAATTATTAAAGAGGAAAAATCGTTCAAGAGTTCAAACGACGAATCACCAAAGATACGCAGAAAACTTGATCAACTATTCCCTATATTGTTTCCTTATATTTCAAATCCCATAATTTTAAACAATGAAATGTCAACATCATTTGAAAAGATGCCAGATTCGCTAGTTAATGCTACGAGATATCATAGTCCAGTTCAATGCTTTTTATCATACTCTGGAAGAGATCCTGGCATACTACATATGATTTTGCATAATTTATTTGTTTTTATAAAGATTTATGTGCGTTTTGAAAATAACAAGCAGCATGTAGGCGATATTTTGATCTAGTCATTTACATTTCTTTGCGTGACTCGGTCGTGTCGGAGACGTCGGATGCAACAGACTTTGCTTACTCAAATTTCTAGTATTAATTGGTTAGAAACTTAAATCTTCTTCGAAGAATCCTAACGTGAACTAATGTGAGAAGAAATCCTAACACTAAATTTTTCCTTCTGTTTTTTTTAAAGATTGACAGAGATCTTATTGAACTTTTTCAGTGTTATCAAAACATCTTTCTTTAAGTTGATACTTTATTCATGGGTATAAAATATGTCACAATGGTAATAATGGAGAGGGGGGGGGGAAGATTGCTGGTGCGATTTAGTTAGGGTGTTAGATTTAGACAAAATATGCTGCTGTCGCTACAGTTTGTATTGTCAAGAATATTTATTGTCTTGATGCATTGATCAATCATCTCTCCTTCATTTTTCAGAACATTTTCACCACATGATTTCACACCAACAATTCGGAACATTCAAATAATAATGCTGATTTACGGCTTATCTTTAAGGAACAGACAACATAACTAAAAACAAATGAATATTGTCTTCGAACTGGATTTCTTATGTTTTCCCTTTTGCTCTTCTAGAATTCGCTGTCTTGCATTGGTTCGCTTTATATTCCCGCCTAACTTCCATCTCCTTTCACAACTTTAAAAAGTCAAAATAAGTTTCGAATTCTGGTTGATAACACAGGTCAACAATGATTTTGGAACTAAAACGGGAATAGGTGTTCTATGTACATATAGTTGTCCTGAATGCGATGATGTAGTCGAAAATGACGTATCACGTCACAATTGTCTGTTAGAGTCATTACTGAGTCATGCTTGAACACGAAAAATCAGAAGAAAAAAGGATAATTATTAATGTTTTATCGCTGTAGAATTTTGTCAGATGAATGATGCAGTTAAGAGTTTTTTTTATTTCAGATTGTAGAGAGCATGCGCCGTGTTGTTGTCTCTTTTAAATAATTAAATAATATAATAATATAATATTATAATATATATAATATATAATATAATAAATAATTAATAATATAAATATAAATATAATAATATATTATATATATAAATATAAAAAACATAATAAATATATATATATTATATTAATATATAATATATATTATATTATATATAGTTATAGTATAGCGAGAAAGTCTAGTGTTCTACGCCTTGTGGTGAACCGCGGTCTCCTTGTTAGCCCAAATCATCGGTTAGTAAGTCTTTATTATACAGATATGCTGATAATGCCATTTTATTCCCCCAGAAATTAATGATTTCAAATATATATAGGACCTAGGTACGAATTTTACGAACTTCCGTACAGTTTACTCCTTTTGTGATATTAATTCTTCTTTAAACTACAAGGAATACCCCAAGAGGTGTTAAACCGCAAAAAGACTGGCAGGAGTACGGGTCTCTCGGCCTTCACGGGAAGGACGACAGGGGTAAGAGACTAATCTCTCACCTCCCCGCTGGGGGAGCGTCTCCGCGAACCCCCGCTCTGGTATTTGGGTAGTCGCGGGAAGAGATGTCCTCCCGGCTCCCTTCCCCTTACGGTAGTGGGATTAGTGTGTCCACCACCATTCTGCTCCATCCGTCGGTGTCTCGAGCCCTTCCTATCTTTTAGCCTTGTAATACCTTAACAATATAATATATATATATATATATTCGATGATATGATATATATTATTTATACTATATATATACGTTAAGAATGACAGTAATATTAGTATATATATACTACTATAATATAATAGTATATAATTATATTTACTTATATATTTCTATAACTGTAGTTGAATTCATTATAAATTTATTTTATATTACTATAATATATTATATATTATATACTTAATCATATATATATCTATACCCTAGTGATACCTAATACTGTATATATATATATAATATATATTATATATTAATATAAATTAATATTGCTAATATATATATATATAATATATATATATATATATAATATAATATATATATAGTATATATAGCGGGTATAAATATATATTATTTTATTTTATCGCTTATATCAAATATATAATAATATATATAGGTGAGTAAAACATCTTATTTAAGGAGCATAAAACTACACGTACTCCAGAACCTGAATGCACAGCAAAAAAACCACGAAGCAACTTTGAGAAAAAAAAACATCAAGCGATAGATAATGAAGTGATAGTAAGTCATCAATACAATTGAGTAAAAAGGGGTAAAAATGTCTAATAAAATATAAATTGAACGTCATAAAGAATAAACAATCCCCACATCCTAAATATTATATATTTTATATGAAAGATTTACAGCAAAGTTCGAGAATTTAAGTGATAACATTACCTAATTTAAATTAAAATTAATTTAAGGTATATATTATGTTGTTTAAACTGTTTGTAAGTAAAAAGATTGACTTTGAACTCAAAAGTGTTCGGAAGTATTGTTAGACTCTTTGCTCGCTCCATCACTTCATATACAATAATACTAATAATAATAAGTATATAATAATTATATCTATTCTTATTATAGAAAAAATAACCAATAAATGTTATCCTTGCACTAAAGTATTAATATTAATAATATAAATATATAATATAATTAATATTAATATATATTTATATATTATTTTAATATTGATTTTTAGTTTCATATATATATTTTTTTAGAAACTCAATACAAATACCTTATAGCAAAGTTATTTTGTCAGATATTATTATTTTATTTATAAAGTAAATTGTTTAGTAGTAACCAACGTGTTGTGTATATAAATTAACATCCGAATGTCTTTTGCATAACGATATGTGGAGAATCAATAATTACTAAGCACGAAAAAAGTCAACGGATAAAACCTAATTTCTAACATCAATTGTTTAAAAAGGGCTTTATATAAAACAATATTTTAAGTGTGCGTTGTGGTTGACCAGGATAAGCCATGGACCCCACACATATAATTATATGTATAGTGTTATTTTAAATATAACACCAGTGGTTTTAAAAGGTGAAAAAAGAGCGATTTGCCCCTTTTGGAGTGCCGTATCTTGTATTGGATGGAGCAAAGATATCATTAGGTACAGCATTGCTACCTTTTGCTTAGCAAATGTATGTGGCTATCAATTCAAAAAACAAAGCAAACACTGCCTCATCGACAATATAAACTCAGCCCAGCCGAGAACCCAGTACCCCACATTAATGAGATAGAGTACCTACCGATTCCTGATAGTGCACCAGCTTCTTGTGAATATGGTTTCCTCGACTCAGATAGATTTGTATTATTGAGCGGGGATCTAATGCACTGGACGAGCCATCGGAGTGCTCTCAGATAGTGCCAAATATAATCCCAGGACGAATTCAAATGCAACATCACACACATGATATAAGCAACCGAACTAAATGATTTAGTTACGAGACCTAGTAATTTGTACAAAACAGAAAGCTGAAACTTAGAGTTCACGCACGGCAGGAGTGGAATTTGTGATAAAAATTAAAAGAGTTAATATAGTTATATAGAAATAGAAACAGGAATTCAGAGAAATATTTTACAAAGTAATAATTTAACTTTGAGAGTATGCTCATGTTCGATGTTAATGGACTTATGCGTGAGCTAGGTATTCCGTATTTAGATGTGTGAAAATGAGCGCTACCTTTATTTCATAGACGACTACAAAGAGAGAGCTACGCCCCTCAAAAGAATGCTCCTTGTTCTTTATCATAACTCAAACACGTTTCCCTCAATTCCGGTTGCGCATTCTGTTGGAAAACTGAAGGAAACCTATGAAAGTATTCCGAAATATGTCCGAAATATTATGACCCACACATGGCTTATTCTGCTGGGAAAAATGTTGATCAAAGATGTTGGACTCCTTCTTGGTCTACAGGAAGGAATCACAAACACTGTTGTTTTTTAGTGTTTATCGACAGCCGGACTTTTATTGATACTTAAGCAACAGATTACGTAACGAAACGTGGGAGAGAAAGAGATACATGTTACACACCGGGCAAAGAGATAGTTAAGTATAAAGATCCAAGCTGGCGTGGGTAGGATGGGCGTAAGGCAGCTTATATTCCCTTTTTAATCACCTTACTACATATATTATATCTTTGTTATTGTTATGTAATGTAATTTTTGTTGTAAGGAGCCTCATTAGATACAGGAACGTGGAGAATGATTTAAAATTGTGTGTAATGTGACTGTTTTTTTTCGTGGTCCGTGTACACCGCTAATGCTAAAATGAAAGAACGGAGCGAGTTTTACGTATGGCGACCGCCTTCAACGAGACTACAAACGATGACCCGCTATTGTGGAACAAGTAGAAGGTATAAAAAACCAATGATGAAACTATCTCTGCATGGTAATTCCATTTCAAAGACGTTATTACAGGCTCCTTAGGAAACAAACGACATTTGAAAAAAGAGATCGACATAATAGTAGACGAGGCTATGCCTAGTTAAGTTACAAGAACTTAGTCTAGCAGATAATGTCCACTATTAAGAGATACATGTTTTTACGTGTCTCATCTGGACATTCTTTCCACCAGAATCTACGCGTAGGCAATAAGCTCGTGTTTGATTGTAGCAGATGTGCAAGATCTCCACCAAGATATACAGCAAATGCGAGAAACGTTATCAGACGGCTTCTATTTTGGGATGCGAGAAGCAAATGATGATGATTAAGCTGGCTGTTGCGTTTCTGAAAACTTAGGTAAACACTTCAGAACATAAAAGAAAAAATTGGTAGTTATCGAAAGTTCAATGTAGCACAAATTACAGAAAAATTAAGGCTATTAATATTTATTTCTCATTTATCTTAAAATAAGGGATGTGGGGGGGGTGAGGGTTCACATCCGAGATATTACATCATGTTAAAAATAATATAGTAACAACAAAACATCTAGTACAAATTGACTATAAATTTATTATATTTATTAACTATAAAATTATTATTATATTATACCTTATTATTATACCTTAACTTTGGAAGCTTGTTACTCAAAACCTAAACGTGATACAAGAATTCTAAAATCATTTTCGGAATCTGCATGAAAAATACGTATAGTTTCACCTAATTTTATTTAAGTTACGAAACATTTCCCAAAATTTGTTGACCAGTGTAATCATGACCAACATCTGCAACGTTTCTATTTTTTATTTTTTGTTTTAGGGAGAAGACTTGGCACAAATTTTGGAGCTACTCGCTTTATCTTGAAATTTTCGGATAAATTTTCGTGGTCGTTCACTAATATCTTCAATAGTTCGGCAATGAAATTCAAGGATTTCCCGTAAACCCTGTCTGACATTTATGCTAATTCTACTCGTGGAATGTCGGGCTGAACATGGTATTGCTGGCAAATGATATTCATTAGTGCAATTGAATTAGAAAAAAAATCCTTTTTGGAAAATGCAAATGTGCAACAGTTTTTTTTGGGGGGGAAATATTGCCAATAGGTTGCAATTGAAAACTCAGGAAGTTTAATATTTTCTTTAATTAATTAAATTTCCTTTATTTAAAAATATTTTATTAATAAATTTCAATGAAAAATATACATACATACATACATACATACATACATACATACATACATACATACATACATACATACATACATACATACATACATACATACATACATACATACATACCATTAAATGCTTCAAAAGGGCTTTACCCAGCCTATCATTTTCCAATTTATTATTTTTATATAATATATATATATATTATATAATATATAATATATAATATATATATATTATATATATATAATATATATATATATATAATATATATATATATATATATATATAATATATATAGTATATATATATCACGTTTGACCGTTACCACCCTTTTCGATATGAAAGGCTTAGGATAATTGCTTTAAACTTGGAATATAATCTATATATGTGATAAACTGATCACAGGCGAGTTTTGGTGCCCGTAGGTCCCCCCTAAGGGGGGTCACCCCCGAGAGCGTAGCCGCTACGCCCGCGTTTATACCCTTTGGCTTTCAAACCCGAGATGAGTTAAGCAACGGCATTAAATATCGAACCAGGTGTCGATGCGGCGTGAGAGAGAGAGAGCGACGAGCGCGCGCGCGCGCGTGCGTGCACAGTACTCCAATGTTATTTATTATTATTATTACGTCGAAGATTCGAGTTTCCGAAGGAAATCGAATCTGAGTCGAAAAACGAATCCCTGTAAGGGACGTTTTTTTTGACGCCACTCCGACTTTGCTTTCCGCCGTGGCCGCGTCTTCGCATCCGTTTCCGACACCGACTCCGACGTTGAGAGCCTGCCTGTCTCCGACTCCGAACTTATCGATTCGTGCTAAAATTGGAGAGTGGTTAGATATGAGGTAACCTCAGTGTAGCACCGAGGTTACGCCTGCGCTGGGTCCCCCGAAGGGGGACCCACCCATTAAAACATTAAATATTGACGTAGAAAGCTGAAATTTGGTAAGAGGCTTCAGAGTTGAGTTTCTAGAAAGACTTGGTATGTGAATCTGATGAGTTGGCTCCGGCACCGGTGCTGGAGCCACTGCGGTGCTTAGTTAAAATAAAAATTCGTATAACAACAATATTGGTGTCTTTATATATTGTTATTGGATCTGTAGATTCGAAAATAATGGTTTCAGAACCATTAAGAAAAAAAAAAATAAATAAATTAAAATAAATAAATAAATAAAATTTCTTATTCTTTTTATGTTTATAACTTACAAATTTACGTTTTTACATACCCTAAAGCAGTAAATCACTAAATCAAACCACTATCCAACCTCTCTCCTGACCATCTGTGATCTATTGATCTATTGTAGGTCAAATTTTTACTAAAATCTTCATTTTTTATTTACCCTAAAGCATTACCTCACTGCCCACATCATCCATGATCTATTAATCTATTGATCTATTGATCTATTGATCTATTGATCTATTGATTCAAGTCACATTTCGAGTATCATTTTGGATAAAACTAACATAAAATTTCAAAGTTCTTTATACCAAAGATCAATCAATATATTGACATCGGTAACAAAGATTTTCACATTAATAAAGCTAACATAGCATCATCTGAACTAAGAAAATATTGCACAATGACAAACCTAACACATCTTAAGCAGGGAAATAAAACGTTAACATTAACAAAGTTCCACAATTAACACCAGTAAAGCAACTAACACGGTATGCAAAACGTACCTAATCTACTTTTTCAAGCATAACTCTAACATATTAACGTTAATCTACACTAAACAGCTAACATTTAACAAAAATTTATCACAACATTGGTAATTATCATACATACCAGCGAAAGTATGCTAACATAATAAAGTTTCACATTAATAAAGCAACATAGCATCAACCTGAACTAAGAAAATAATGCCAAAGACAAACCATAACACATCTTAAGCTGGAATAAGCAGTCAAATTAACAAAGTTCCACACTTAATACTAGTAAAGTTAACATGATATGCAAAACGTAACCTAATTCATACTTTTTCAAGCATAACTCTAACATATTAAAGTTAATCTTACACTAACACAGTAACATTTAACTAAAAATTTCTCACAACATTGTTAATTATTCATACAGAGCAGCGAAAGTATTGCAACCGTAACAAAGTTTTCACGTCAATAAAGCTAACATTAGCATTATCTAAACTAAGAAAATAATGCCCAAAACAACATAACACATCTTAAGCAGGAATAAAACTGTTAACATAACAAAGTGCCACACTTAACATCAGTAAAGCAACTAACATGGTTTGCAAAACGTAACCTAATCTTACTTTTCAAGCATAACTCTAACATATTAACAATAATCTTACACTAACACCAGTACATTTAGCAAAAATTTATCAACAACAGCTGGTTATATCATTACAACCAGCGAAAGTTATGCTAAACATGAATAAAGTTTTCCACATTAATAAAAGCTAACATAGCATCAACTGAACTAAGAAAAGAATGCCCCAAGGACAAACATAACACATCTTAAGCAGAATAAGCAGTCAACATAACCAAAGTTCACAACACTTAACACCAGTAAAGCAACTAAACTGTATGCAAAACGTAACCTAATCTTACTTTTTCAAGCATTACTCTAACTATTAACGTTTATCTTACACTAACACAGTAACAATAACTAAAATTTCTCACAACATGGTTAATTAATTTCATACCAAAGGGGGGTGGGAAAAGGGGGCAGCGAAAGTATTGCTAACGTAACAAGTTTTCCACATTAATAAAGCTACATAGCATCAACTGAACTAAGAATATAAATGTACAAAGCAAACCAGACACATCTTAGGCAAGAATAAACTGCTAACCTTAACAAAAAACCATTACTTAAACACCTGCTAAAGTAACTAGCATAGGCATGCAAATTACGTAACCTATTTCTTACTTTAATCAACATATCTCCAACATAAAGATGTTAATTTACACTAACATGGTAATATTTAACTAAAATTTATCACAACAATGGTTAATTATCATACTGATCAACAAATATACTCTTTATATATGGTGTCTTTATATATGTTATTGGATCTGTTAGATTCGAAAAATAATGGTTCAGAACCATTAAGAAAAAATAAATCATAAACAAATAAATAAATAAATAAAATTTCTTATTTTTTGTTATAACTACAAATTTACGTTTTTATACATACCCAAAGCAGTAAATCAGAAATCAAACCACTATCCACCTCTCTCCTGACCATCTGTGATCTATTTATCTATTATTAGGTCAAATTTTTTACTAAAATTGTAACATTTTACATACCCTAAAGCATTAAACACTAAATCAAACCACTATCCAACCACCATCCATCCACCTTTCTGGCCATCCATGATCTATTGATCTATTTGATCTATTGATTAAGTCACATTTCGAGTATCATTTTGGATAAACATAACATAAAATTCAAGTTCTTTATACAAAGATCAATCAATATATGTCACCGTAACAAAGACAAACTAACACTTAACACTTAACATCAGTAAAGCAACTAACATGGTATGCAAAATGTAACCTAATCTTACTTTTTCAAGCATAACCTCTAACATATTAACATTAATCTTACACTACACAGTAACATTTAGCAAACATTTATCACAACAGTGGTTAATTATCATACAGACCAGCGAAAGTATGCTAAACATAATAAAGTTTCCACATTAATAAAAGCTAACATAGCATCAAACTGAACTAAGAAAATAATGCCCAAAGACAAACATAACACATCTAAGCAGGAATAAGCAGTCAACATTAACAAAGTTCCACACTTAACACCAGTAAAGCCAAACTAACAGGTATGCAAAACGTAACCTAATCTTACTTTTTCAAGCATAACTCTAACATATTAACGTTAATCTTAACACTAACACAGTAACATTTAACTAAAAGATTTTCTCACCAACATTTGCGTTAATTATCATACGAGCCAGCGAAAGTTATGCTAACGTAACAAAGTTTCACGTCAATAAGCTAACATAGCATCATTCAAACTAAGAAAAATAATGCCCAAAGAACAAACATAACACATCTAAGCAGGAATAAACTTGTTAACATTAACAAAGTGCCACACTTACCAACAACTAACATGGTATGCAAAAACGTAACCTAATCTTACTTTTTCAAGCCATAACTCTAACATATTAACATTAATCTTACCTGACACAGAAACATTTAGCAAAAATTTATCACAACATGGCTTAATATCATACAGCCCAGCGAAAGTATGCTAACATTAATAAAGTTTCCACCATAATAAAGCTAACATAGCATCAACTGAACTAAGAAAATAATGCCCCAAAGACAAACATAACACATCTAAAGACGCGAATAAGCAGTCAACATTAACAAAGTTCCACACTTAAACACCAGTAAAGCAACTAAAATGGTATGCAAAACGTAACCCTAAATCTTACTTATTTCAGCGAACTCTAACATATGAACGTTAATCTTACCACTAAAACAGTAACATTTAACTAAAATTTCTCACAACATGGGTTAATATCTTACAGAGCAGCGAAAGTATGCTAACGCTAACAAAGTTTTTCACATTAATTTAAAGCTAACATAGCATCAACTGAACTAAGAATATAATGTACAAAGGCAACCAGACACATCTTAGGCAAGAATAAACTGCTAACATTAACAAAGATCCATACCTAACACCTGTAAAGTAACTGAGCATAGCATGCAAATACGTAAACCTATTCTTACTTTATCAACCATATCTCAAACATGACAATGTTAATTTACAACTAACAATTAATTATTTAACTAAATTTATCACAACAATGGTTAATTATCATACTGATCAACAAATATACTCTAACATAATAAAGTTTCCCCATCAATAAAACTGTATCATAACCATACCTAACCATCATAATACCTAACGAGTAAAGACGAATAAAGTAAAGTTTTTAGGCTTATCTCTTTTTAGACTCCGTCACCTTTCAGAAATATCAACTCTAAACATGAAAAAAGATTTTATGCTTAACCAATTTTGCCATTAAAGCTGATGCTATACTTAATTATATTGACCCTCTGTCAGGAATACAACCAATGTGGCAGTCGCCATTGGTTTTACGATTAAATATGTAAATATTAATAGACTTAGACTCAGATAGGAATTACGTTGAGGGTTGAATCATTCACTTTTGGGCGATGATCAGTCACCTGACTGAAATACTATGTAAAGGTCCTTGTAAAGAGGACATTCGTGGGAGCAGAATGAGAGATCATCATACCAACACAGCGAAAAAATGTCTTACTGGCGAAATTCGGATGTATAAACAGCTCTAAAAGGTAACGAGATTCTTTCTTTTAACCAATCAGAAGAAAGTAAACAAGAATACAAGGCCCGAACGAACCATATCAGTTCAAAAGGGTATATATTCTCGTCAACAACAACAACAACCAACAACAACAACACAATAACATAGTACAAAGATAAGTTCTTTGGATACTAAACAATGAATATATGCTAACGTAACCATTGTTTTCACATTAATAATGCTAACATTAGCATTACCAGAAGCTTAAGAAAATAAATGTACACGACGAATCAAACACACTTAAGCATGAAAAACTGTTAACTATTGAACAAAGTTCCACACTTAACACCTTAAAGTAACTGACATTGCATACAAAACGTACCTATTCATACTTTTAACCAACATATCTCCAACAATATTAAACGGTAATTACAATTAACACAGTAATATTTAGCAAGAATTTATCATAACCCTGTTTAATTATCATACAGAGCAGGAATATATTCTAACGTAACAAAGTTTCCACATTAGTAAAGCTAACATAACATATGAACTAAGGAAATAATGTACAATGACAAACCCAAACACACCATACGCACGAATATCCACTAACATTAACAAACTTTCGCACTTAACAAACAGGTAAGTACAAACACTTAGTTAAATGAAAATATTCAACACTTTTTCAAACATATCTCGACATATCAATGTTAATTTACATAACATCGTAATATTTAACAAAAGTATTAGCATAAACCTTCTAATCATCATACCGACAAAGAATATAATGCTGACGTAACAAATGTTTTACATCAAATTCGTAACATTTAACAAAAAATTCATCATAACCTCGTCTAAATATCATAATCCCAGCGAATAATCGCAAACATAACAAAGTTTTAACCAAACATAACAAAAAAATAACAAAATTTATCCTAACATAACATAAAAATAAGTTCCTTGAGTAAAATATCACAGTAAACGTAATAATCTTACTGCATTTTAAAGCCAGTAATCAGTTAAATCAGTAAATCAAACCACCATCCCGCCACATTCCCCTACCCGTCCCACCCGCCTGTGATCTTGGAGCTATTGATTCAAGTCATCATTTCGTGTATCATTTTGACAAACATAACATTAAAAAATATGTTCTTTATATATATCTTTTAAACAATACGAATATATATGAACTTAAATCATACTAAAAGTTTTAGCATCAATAAGCATACAAAATCCATAATAACCGCATAACCAATAACTTAGGAATATTAATAATGTTACAAATGACAAATCAAACTAACTATACCTAGCGTATGATATAATCAGCTAACATCCTGAAAGATAAATTCCTTACTGAATGCATACGGTTAGACCTACTACAGGTATACAACCTACATACAATACCCCTATTTGTTCTTCCGATTTCTTTTCGAGTGACAATAGTAGCAGCGACGGTTAAAGAGATTTCCGGACCCTCATCTTAAACAAATCCTTAGAGCAAAGTATACCTAATACTATTCAAAATATGCCATCCATAAGGTCTGAACATAATTTGATACATACTTCGATCAAAGGTCCACTCGTTGTGTGCGTACTCTCTATATCTCTGTGGACCCGTATATAGTGGAGACATAGCAACAACACCTCTAGAGGGCAGAGGGTTCCTACACCATCTCGTGTGAGCGAGACGTCAGACCAAACTTAAACCGACCCTAGCGATTTATCACGGCCTTTCTATACAACATGCGTGCAGTTAAACATCCATAACCTCGATCATACTCGAGGAATTAAACGCAGTCAGTTCCTATACGGCAAACCCAGTCGGTTATTATTCCATCATCTGTCAATAAGTACAATACTATAGTAGAACATACGTACCTTTACTTACGAATAACAGTTTTTCATATAAGCAGAGTATCTAAAGCACATGCATTACCTCGCCAGAGAAAACCCAGGGGATGCGCCCATTGAAAGGGTGTGAATCCTGCGAGGTTTGTAAGCGGCTTTACCCCTCGAAGGAGGAGGTAGGCCTCAGCAACCTTCGGGCTGAGGCCATAAAAGCCACGACTGCTTCGTCACAAACTCCTGTTCTTAGGAGCTTGATGGCATGCCACCTGCCTACGCGACGCAGAGCGTTGATCAGCGAACGCCGCTCGCCATGTTACGCTTAGACTCACAGATCAAACCAAGTCCGCGCACCAATGTCCATACCCCTCGCTATACACCCCTATTATTATATGGGTATTTAATTCTCGCCTTTCGCCGAAGGAATTTCGTATTTCCGAAGCAATTCGATAAAACTTGAAAATGAGATACTTCAGCATTGGTGTTCTATATGCCGTCGAAGAAAAAAATATATTCTTTATCTACTCATTAAAATCCTTTTCCGTACATCTTCGTGTACAGCCTGACGCCAGGTCTACGTCGACAAAAAAAAAAAAAATATAATCTTCATTTCGAGTTACTGGTCACCGCGCAGACCAGCGATTTTTCAGTTGGTCTCTATCAGAGCTACCAAACTGACCGCCACTAACTGCGGACTGTCAACTGACTCTGGCTTCGTAACACTCTGGTAGCGACTACTCACTACCATTTTACCCGTGGCTGTAGACTAACAAATACCGGACAGTAGATTTTTGAATACAGACTACCCTTACACGTACAATCGACCTACACAATACGTCATGGAGACAAAGCTGGTCTTTCGACACGAGGCAAGTCCAGCACTGAACTCCACTGCATAGTCGTGAATAAAAGTATCGCGGGTGAATTGCGCCAGTGAATTAAACGAGTCATAACGCATCGACCTTGTTTAAGGGTCTGGATTCGTTTCTCGTCTTTTTTTATGATTTTCCATAAACTCTACGCACTCTCCGGAACCTGGTCTTAGATATCTGCATTTGCCGCCGTGGCGCGTTTTCTTACTGCGATGCCTCACTATCACAGTGCTCTTGCTTTTAGATACCTTGACTCTTGGTTAATGCAATAACTTGATTCCTACGTATCGTAATCGTGTTCAAGTACAGATATTATGTTACTGTCGAGACACAAATGTACATACGCCATACCGGATCATCCGGACACAACTTCGAACTGTTGAGCCCGGAAAGGCATCCTGCTCCGGCCTTCTTCGCATGCTGGCGCATTATGTATACGGTATATACATTAGTACACTAAGGATTGTCCGTCTACATGATCTTAAAATATCTCTAAAACATGAACGGTGTTTTAGTCAATGAGATATGACGGAGTCCAACTCCCCCTGTTCTCTCAGATGCTATGCTACGATGGTTAGACTTGTACTACGTGCCTCCCGTGGGACTGGCCTCCCTCGATAGACCGCATACGTGTGTTAGGCAACACCCCAACCGGCGCCCCTGCCCGCCCCTCCACCCAATTTACCCCTGAGCCTGTATAAATTACATATACTAAAAAACTAACCATAAATAAAGACCACAGACATTCGTTAACATATTAAAAGATCATCGCCAAATAAAATCAGTTAATTCCACAACTACATGAGAAAACCCATTCTAAGTGATTAAAATTGATCTGTATTTTTATGAGGTTCTTGATATAAGATTCGATGTAAATGGAGCATCTAACTGAGTTGATAGTGTGTAATTTAACGCCCGAATGAGGAACTCGTCGTTAATATGTGAATCTTGCCATGTTAGTCTTAGGCTCCGGCACGCGTAGCTGTGTAGCTCTCACATGCCGCTCAAGAAGTCGAGTGTTGCTTAGTTAATAACTTTTTTACAATAACGAGCTCTGTCGAACATCAACTAACAATTATGGTGTCATTGTATAGAATAATCTCAGTGTTATCTGGGATCACTGTAGATTTCGAATTCAATTATAGAATATATCGCACAGCCATATCAGAGGGTGGCATTCATAAGTTAGAAATAGATTGGTCACTTTGTTAAGGGTAACAATTCATGTTTAGAATCAGCAAGTCTCTTAATATCTTTGATAATTATAAATTTAAAACGGCATGACTGACTGGAAATTATTATCGATATACATTAGTGAGAACATTTATTATATCTAAACTGTACCAAGAAATTACATGTGAGTAATTGTGTTACCATAGACTCTCCTTGAAGCATCTAAGCATAGAATCATCTAAATCATATTCCCACTATCCAACCTCTCTCCTGAACCACTCTCTCTTGCATTCGATGTCTATTATCGTGGATAGATTTAAGGTGCGAGTGCGAAAAATTTATATTGCATAAAAATTGTATCCATCATTGCTGATACATCCCCTATATGATGCCAGTAATAATCCACATAAAGACTCTAGAAACCACTATCCATACCTGCTCACCATCTTTTCCACGCTTCGTTGCTAGATACAGTTTCATGCTACTTGTGTCTATGTAAACATAAATATTAATTACGAATCTAGCTAAGGCATCGCGTATACTGTATTTGTTGCGTGAGTATGCTCTTATTTGCATGCGATTAAAAACCTCATAACATTAGTTTGTAAAATCTCCAAGTTACTTGATACTCTAATTGAGCTAATACTAATTCACGATAGTTTACGCCAGTCACCGTTACAAAGTTTTCGTACATATTAATTGAATGCCTAAAAAGCACTAATATTGTAGCATCATCATTATGATCTATAGATAATATATAGGTAAAGACCCAAGATACAGATACCATGAAATCGATTGACCACATTGTCATTAAATCGAACTGGAATACTAACAAAATGTTATCATTCCATTAACAAAAGTACTACACTTAACACCTAGTAAAAGCAACCTCACACGAGGTGGGTCCAGTTGGCCAAACGTAAACCTAATAGCTAGCTTGATGTATCACATAGGCCGGAAACTAGCCTAAAGAGCATATTAACGTGGCGTTACGGAGAGTCTTATAAGTACGGACGGCGTAAGTCGAGCTCTGTCAGATCTCTTGAGGCTGATTTTACATTATCTATATTTCCTGCATATAAAAAATCATAGTAAAATCGAACAGATTCATTGGGATTATGGTATACTATTCTTAGTATCATTATACTGTCCTCCAAGCTTTTTTTCTGTTGAATCAGGATAATTATATGTTGATGTCTGCGTTAAAACCTTATAGTCTAAGAATTTCGTAATTTATTACGTCATTCACCTGATATCTTAGGACGAGGATATTGATAGAGCATATTTTTTTGTTAAATGTAACGAAGTTCGATGTAAAACATATGATTACTCAGCATATTATTCTTGCTCGAGTATGATGATTAGACAGTTTATGCTAAAATTTTGTTAAATAATACGAGTAATGTAAAATTAAACATTGATATAGTCCAGAGATATGTGAAAATGTTTGTGCAAAAGGTTACGTATATTGAACGAAGTTGTTATGTACTTTACTGTGTTAAGGTTGCGAAAGTTTGTTAATGTTAGTGGTTTATTCGTGCGTATGGTGTGTTGGGTTTGTCATTGTACATTATATCTTAGTCAGGGTTATGTTATGTAGCTTTATTAATGTGGAAACTTTGTTTACGTTAGCATACTTTCACTGCTCTGTATGATAATTAAACAAAGTTATGATAAATTCTTGCTAAATATTACTGTGTCAATGTAAAATTAACGTTAATATGTGTGGAGATATTATGGTTAAAGTTGAATAGGCTACGTGTATGCAATGTCAGTTACTTTACAAGTGTTTGTTAAAGTGTGGAACTTTGTTAATGTTAACAGTTTATTCGTGCTTAAGTTGTGTTAGATTCGTCGTTGTACATTATTTTCTTAGCTCTGGTAATGCTATGTTAGCATTATTAATGTAAATAAAACAATTGTTACGTTAGCATTATATTCATTTGGTTAGTATCCAAAGAACTTATCTTGTACTATTTATTGTTGTTTGTTAAGTGGTTGTTGTGTTGTCCGAACAAGAGAATATATACCCTTTTGAACTAATATGGTTCGTTCGTGCGTTGTATTTCTTGTTTACTTCTCTTCTGCATTGGTTAAAGAAAGAATCTCGTTACCTTTTTAGAGCTGTTTATACATCCGAATTTCGCCAGTTAAGACATTTTTCGCTGTTGTTGGTATGATTGATCTCTCATTCTGCTCCCACGAATGTCCTCTTTACAAGGACCTTTACATAGTATTTTCCAGTCAGGTGACTGATCATCGCAAAAAGTGAAATTGATTCAACCCTCATACGTATCCTATCATAGTCTAAGTCTTATATAATATTATATAATCGTTAAACCAGAATGGCGACTGCTACATTGCTAGTATATCCTGACAGAGGGTCAAATATAATAAGTATTGACGACAACTTTATGCAAATAGCGATTAAAGACATTAAAATCCAATTTTTCATGTTTAGATTGATATTTCTGAAAGGTGACGGAAGTCTAAAAGAGATAAGGCCTAAAAAACTTTACGTTATTCGTCTTTACTCGTTAGGTATTATGATTGTTAGGTATGGTTATGAAATACAGTTTTATTGATGGGGGAAAACATTTATTATGTTATGAAGTAGATTTGTTGGATCAGTATGCATAATTAAACCATTGTATGTGATAAATTGTTAGTTAATATATATACCATGTTAGTGTAAATTACATCTTTATGTTGGAGATATGGTTGATAAAGTAAGAATAGGTTACGTATTTGTTTGCTATGCTAGTTACTTTACAGGTGTTAAGTATGGATCTTTGTTAAGGTTAGCAATTTATTCTTGCCTAAGATGTGTTTCTGGTTTGCCTTTGTACATTATATTCTTAGAACGGATTTATCATATGTTAGCTTTATTAATGTTTTGAAAACTTTGTACGTTAGCATTTGCTGCTCTGTATGATAATTAACCAATGTGTGTGAGAAATTTTTAGTTAAATGTTAACTGTGTTAGTGTCAAGATTAACGTTAATATGTTAAGAGTTATGCTTGAAAAAAGTAAGATTAGGTTTCGTTTTGCATACCATGTTAGTTGCTTTACTGGTGTTAAGTGTGTGGAACTTTGTTAATGTTGACTGCTTATTCCTGCCTAAGATGTGTTATGTTTGTCTTTGGGCATTATTTTTCTTCGTTCAGTTGATGCTATGTTAACCTTATTAATGTGGAAACTTTAATTATGTTAGCATACTTCCTGATCAGTATGATAATTAAACACTGTTGTGATAAATTTTTGCTAAATTTTTTACTGTGTTAGTGTAAGATTAATGTTAATTATGTTAGAGTTATGCTTGAAAAAGTAAGATTTGGGTTACGTTTTTGCATACCATGTTAGTTTCTTTACTGATGTTAAAGTGTGGCACTTTGTTAATGTTAACAGTTATTCATGTTTAAGATTGTTATGTTTTTCTTTGGGCATTATTTTCTTAGTTTTAGCAATGTTATGTTAGCTTATTGACGTGAAACTTTGTTACGTTTAGCATACTTTCGCTGCTCTGTTTGATAATTAACCAATTGCTTTGTGAGAAATTTTAGTTAAATGTTTACTGTGTTAGTGTAAGATTTAACGTTAAATATGTTAGAGTTATGCTTGAAAAAGTATGATTAGGTTACGTTTTGCATATCATGTTTTAGTTACTTTACTAGTATTAAGTGTGGAAACTTTGTTTAATGTTGACCTGCTTTTCCAGCTTAAGGATGTGTTTATGTTGTCGTTTGGGCATTATTTTCTTAGTTCAGTTGATGCTATGTTAACTTATTTATGTGGAAACTTTATTATGTTAGCATACTTTCGCTGGATTATGATAATTAAACCATAGTTATGTGATAAATTTTGTTAAGTGTATACTGGTAGTGTAAAGATTAACGTTAATATGTTTGAGTTATGCTTGAAAAAAGTAAGATTAGGTTACGTTTGCATTACCATGTTAGTGGCTTTACTGGTGTTAAGTAGGAAACTTTGTTAATTTAACAGTTTATTCCTGCTTAAGATGTGTTATGTTTTGTCTTGGGCTTATTTTCTTAGTTTAGATTGCATGCTATTTACTTATTAATGTTTGAAAACTACCGGTGACATATATTTGATTGATCTTTGATAAAAGAACTTGGATTTTATGTTATGTTATCCAAAATGATGATACTCGAAATGTGACTGAATCAATAGATCAATAGGACCAAGGATGGCTAGGAAGGTGGATGGATGGTGGTTGGGATAGTGTTTGATTTAGTGATTTACTGCTTTTAGGGTATGTAAATGTTACAATATTAGTAAAAAATTTGACCTTAATCAATAGATCAATAGATCACAGATATGGTCAGGAGAGAGGTTGGATAGTGGTTTGATTTAGTGATTTACTGCTTTAGCGTATTATGTAAAAACGTAAATTGTAAGTTATAAAAAAAATAAAAATTTTATTTATTTATTTATTTATTTATATTATTGATTTATTTTTTTCTTAATGGTTCAAACCATTATTTTCGAAATCTACAGATTCACATTAACATATATAAAGACACCATATTTTGTTATACGAATTTTTATTAACTAAGCACCGCAGTGGCTCCAGCACCGGTGCCGGAGCCAACTCATCAGATTCACATACCAAGTCTTTCTAGAAACTCAACTCTGAAGCCTCTTACCAAATTTCAGCTTTCTACGTCAATATTTAATGTTTTAAGGGGGTGGGTCCCCCCTTCGGGGACCCACGGGGGCGTAACCTCTCTACACTGAGGTTACCTCATCATCTAACCACTCTCCAAATTTTAGCACGATACGATAAGTTCGGAGTCGGAGACAGGCAGGCTCTCAACGTCGGAGTCGGTGTCGGAAACGGATGCGAAGACGCGGCACGGCGGAAAGCAAA
>JABUQX010017091.1:0-5000 GCA_015478945.1 Trachelipus rathkii | reverse complement strand
TTATTTATATATTTTATATATAATATATATTATATCTTTGTATAATATTTATATATATATATATATATATATATATATTAATATTATATATATATATATATATATAATATATATATATTATATATATATATATAATATATATATATTATATATGGGATTTGTGGTCTTAAGTGATGTTTGCTTTCGTGCAGCCAAAACTTCATTAAAATTGCTTTGGTGCACCGTCTCATTTTTTCAATAATTTTTGCCTTTAATCCTATATTACTTTCTTTCTTATCTATTGTCCAGATTCTCTATGTTAGGAAATCGTCTCAGAATTCGTTTTATAGATTTATCGCAATGTAATACAAAAAACAATTTTCATGACAACAAATTAAAATTAATCTTTCTTGCATTTTGGCAAAAGAATGGTCAAAAGCCTACTAAATTTATGCTTCTTCTTCTTCTTTCTTTACCCTTCCCTCCAGTTTCTATAAATCGACGACACCAATAATAGGCAAAAGAAAGGTTTAAGAGTGTAATTAAAATTAGGGAAAAGAAGACATACCACCAGTCTTGGTGCCCTTATGCGAAGCCATACAGGCAAAATGAGATTAAGATTAAGAAATTTATGATCTTTCACAGATCTTGCTGTCTTTGAGATATTTGAAAATCTTAAGAAAGTAACAGAGTTAAAATTAAAGAATTAAGAAAGCAGTACATATGAAAATGAGAGGTGGCCCCTATTTTCTCGATTAGTGGATAGAATAAGCCGTTAGAAAGTTGATTAGACTTAGAAATGGATAATATTCGAGGCAGGTTGTAGATCGGAAGCAAAGTTTTGGAAGCCAAGGGATGTAATAATATACCATCAGCATCATATTGTGTTTTAATTTCAATGTTCAGAGAGGTGTAGAAGTAACAAAATCTTTAGAAAGGAACTTACAATGCCAAAACATATATGACCTGAAGGAAAAGTGGAAAGGTAGGGATAGCACTGGAATGCGTTTGAACTGTAATTAGAAGCAAAGGTATTGAATGCAAAGAATACAGTTCTAGTAAATGCTAAACAGTAGTTTTACAGTCGTTAAGAAAAAAAAGAGAGAGGGGGAAGAAAATGAAGTCTAGAGTGAACATTCTCATAAATGCCAAGAAATAATTTAAAATAATTTACCATTACCTGGATGAAAATCTTGATAGTGATTCTGTGATGTTTGTGAGATATTGGATGAGATAAATAAATGAAATGATAAATAAATGATGATGTATATATGAAAAATGTTAGCTAGTATGTTAGTATTGTCACGTATTACGGTATTGTCCAATCACGTCAGATATATGATTACGCTTGTCGTGTCTTTACAATAATAAATGATACAGAATAATTTCTGAATAATATGTCTCACTCAAATTTCAGTGAACACGTCTATATCTTCTTCTCTTCTATAATATCCATTTGATGTCGCTCTTCTTTTTACTTCAATATATCGCTTATCATCTCTCTTCTTTTAATATGATTATCTTCTCTTCCAATCTCTTTTGTTTTTACTATTTCTTATACTTAATATAATCATTATCAACTTAATATGTTATATGTTATTATTATATATTACAATATACTACTATTCCAAGACGATTATGCAACTGAAAAATAAACATCTCGTGCAGCAGACAATGATGATGTCTCACATCATCACTGTCTGCTATCAGAACGTAATAAAGAAAAGACAAAGATTTTTACATTTTCTTCAGAGAAAAGACTGATTCATGTCGAGGAGTTTGAGACGACGGTAATTGCTAAATTAAAGGTCGTCTGTAACGAATATAACTATATAACTGTATAACTGTAAGTTATCGTTGAAAGGAAATAAATTTTAAATACCCTTTCAGGGTTGGCTTTGATTTAGCTAAGGATTTTTCACTCTTCGCCCAAAACCGGAAATGGTCTTAACTTTCTTAATTTTCAGATAATTTGCACCAAATTAAAAGCAAACTGTAGCTTTTTCCTACCCCTATAACGTCGATTTCAGGTGTTTTTCTGTCTCTTTTTATCTGCTTTGTATTTCGTAAAAAAAAAATATATATGTTTTTGACACTTTTGATTTTTTCGTCCTAAATTTTTTGTCAAAAACACTTGAAACTTGAATTATACCAGGATATTACATTTAAAAAAAAGGCTAAGCCCCTTTTTTGATTTTTGTAATCATTTCCAAGTAATGATTCAATTTCGAACCTATCTATAAAATGGTTTTGAAAAATGAAAATTGCAAGATTTCTTTTTTTTTTTTTAGGATGTCTTTAGTTGGGGGAGATAAACATTTTGTATTTAGATAAATTTTTTTACATTGTCTACTACTGTTGCTGTCACTCTCCTTGAACCGGCGGTTCACTGTCGATTGGTTGATCCCTAACCTTTGAACCACTTGTCGCCTTGGTCTCAAGTTCCCCTTCTCTTGCTATGCGTATATTCATTCTTCAGATCACAAGTCAAAATGAAGACAATGCTGAAATTTACACACGCCCCTACACACACACTGGGGTAATTACGGACCCCTTTGGAGTTCGGAAGGTGTTCTTGCGACGAGAATTGGTAGTATGCATTCAGACTGGGCATGGTGTGTACTGCATGCTGGTTGTTAAGTTTGTTGGTTGCTTTATTGTAAAACCTACCTTTGTTCCATTTCGTTCCTTATAAACGCAATACAACCTAAGCCTAATAGAATAGTTGGCCACCTAATGCAGAAAAGTTCATTTGATGAGTTAATTTTGTCCGGATATATATATATATATATATATATATATATATATATATATATTAATATATATATAGATCTTTATTATATATTATATATTATATATATATATAATATTAATTGTTTATATATATAAATATATTATATATATATATAATATATATATATATATATATATATAATAAATAATAAATATATAATATAATATATATATTTATATATATATATAAGTTATATTAAATATATTAAATAATATATAATATATATATATATTATATATATATATATATTATATCACTAAGTGACAGGAGCTATTCGAATGGTAAAATTACTGGAAGATGGCATTTTGCAGCAGAGCAAACCAATTCGTAAAGCGATAGAATATCCTGAAAATTATAACGGAACACAAGTAACTGTTTGTTTTGGCTCAAGCCGTTATCGATATCTTCACAGCACAACATCTTAAGTTTTTAGTTGCTTCTTCTTCATGCTCATCCCAAAGGTCTTCACTGCTTTCTTCTGTTTGAAAATCAGCTTGTTGAGCCTGAGAGTGAGGAGGAGATACCTTTCCAAGTGTTTTTAAATCTGTGGCAAGGCCCGCACAAAAGCCATTGAAAAATGACAGGCATTCAATAAAAGATCTTCAACCCAAAAATCTCCTTTCAAAAGTATAGTGCAGAATTATAAGGCATTAAATGTCATAACGAAAATGGAACAGAAATAAATGTCAACAGTTTCTGAGGCAATCAGTTATTGTCCTAAAATTTTGCAAGATTGTTCTTACACAGTTACAGCTTTGCCTCACACTTGAGTGAGATTGAATTATCTATCATGAAAAATAAAGTTCTTTCCAAATTAAATTAAATATTTTTTATTAATCTTTCTTTTTTTTAATTCTAGTTCAAGAAGGAAACTTTACTGTTAAGCTACCCAATTGTTTGCTCTCCTTGGACATACAACCACAAATACGAGAGTGGAATCATTATTGTTTTTCAGAAGCAGAAGATGTAAAATATTCATCGGAGGGTGGCTAATTAAATCACCTTAACGACTGCGTTAGCAGAAAACTTTTCAATAACGAAATGAAAAAGTATTATTTTCACGATCGGATGGGACGCTCAGATAACTAATCCAATTTCGGGATTAGTTGCAGATGCCAGATTGTTTTGGAGGGAATTATCTGATATTGAGGTAAAAAATGTTTCCATGCAAATTTTGAACCGTCAGGTTAGATTTATTAGCCAATTTATCAACAGATTGATATTTATATGCTGAAATCACGAACGTCCCACAAAAAGATTATTAGAAGAAATATACCGTATATTTTACTTATATATCCGAATTAAGAAACTTACTATAGAGCTGCAAGAGTCTGCAAAGTTAGAAAGGCCATCTACTATTTCAAGAGCGCATGGGAAAGACATGTTAATAAACTATTGTCAAAAATTTCATCTAAATTCCGGGTATGTCTTTCGGATCTTTTGGTTTAAATTCTTTTCAAACGGTTCTACCTGCTCTATTCGGTACCTTTACAATGAGACCACCCGATTTTTGAAATTATCAAAGTGAGCAATTGTAATACCCAAGAATAAATTATTTTGCGTTTGTTTGACAAAACGGTTCAATATAGATTAATTTGTTTAATGATTTGATGATGATATAATTTTTCATCCAGTTCCTTATAAAATCGGGGGTTTTGAGTCTCCAGATGTTTATAGATTGTTTATGAAAAATGCAATTTCATTTTAAAAGATGTTACCTCCAATTTTGAATATTATATATCAGGAAAGCAGAGATAATGATCAGTTATTTAGGAAGATATAACTTGGCTACAAAACCGATAACAGTTGAAATGAAAAAGAGATGATCCTTTTCTGGGTGTCTTTCGATAACTTCACTATGAAGTTCCGATGCGTATATGCATTGACTTTACTCAAGTGTGTCAATTTCAAAAGGGACTGTGATGATCAACTCTGACGAATCTGTTTTGCTGTGTGAGGTTGGAATTCCCCCAAATACGTTAAATTATGATAAAAAACTTTCCTCCTTCTTCTCTATCAAATTATACAACTAATTATAAGGCATTGAGTTCAATTGCCTTAGTGTGAAGATATAAATAAAGATGACAAGCACTCTAAATTTTTTAGTAAGTTGTGTTTAAAATGGCCAAGCGAAAGGCTCGAATTTAAGTTCCTAATCGTAATGATAGTATATTACCTACGCCAAAGACCTCAGTGCAGATGAGTTTGGCACCAGAATGGATCTTTT
>JABUQX010017090.1:0-36556 GCA_015478945.1 Trachelipus rathkii | reverse complement strand
AATGCGAAATTGTTCCTCCTGCCGACGAACTTCCCTTTTAATCTATTACTTTCTTGTTCTTCCTTTTTACGTAAACAAGATGGAATTCATCATATTATATATATATACTTTATTATATTATATTTATTATATTATATTATATATTATATATATATATATATATATTTATATTACTTATATAATGTATTATATACGTACATCGATCTTCTTGTTTTTCAATTATATTAGTTTCCTATTTTTTTTTCTACTAAAATAGTTGTCCTTTAGTACTCTAAATTAGTATTCTCTTATATATATATTATATTTTATATATATATTATATTATATTATATATGATATTTATATTTATTCATTTATATATTATATATCTATTATATATATCTTATCTCTCTACGTCTTATTACTCTATTAATATAATCTTACTATCTATCTATATTATTATTTACTTTATTATTATTTATATATTATATATATTATCGTATTCTATATTTTATGATTTTATACTATTATATATAATAATATATATATATATCATCTCTATTACTCTATATATTATATATTACGGTATACTTACCTAGTATTACTCACTATGTTACCTATTTACTGTAGCTGATACATTTTATATATATATTATATAATAATCTGTGATTGAAGTATAGTACCGATAACTACTCATATACTACGCCTATATATCTACTCAAATACCTATATGCTTCATAGTGATTTTCATTTTAAGGTGGCGTGCGGGGTAGATCATCCGTAAGTGAGCTAATATAGCAAGACTTATTAACAGTATCCAGGCACTAGATATAGTACGCATTTTGTAGTATACAATTGTAGTTATCCTTGAGCTGACGGTAGGATTAGTGACCAGGGTGATCTTAACGGCGAACTAATACTACGGGTGGGGGATTCTGAATCTCTTTAGTAGTATACCTCTTATTAGTGATCTAATAAGTGGACATATATTAAATATATATTATACTATCAACTTTATTTTAAGTAATTATTACGCGGGAAAAGATAGGTTGATAGATAGTGATTGTAGAGTCCTGCTAGTAATCCGTCTAGTAGTACGATATTACCCGTATTACGTTAGCTATATGATTACTTGTATAACGTTTGAATATGTTTCGTAGTGTTGGATATATTTAGACCGAGTTGCTATATCATAAGTAAGATGAGATAGCGTGTGATATAGTATATAACTCCTATGTGGTATTTATAGTAGATGGTCTAGTATTATTGGTTACAGATCCAAATACCAAACAGGTGCTAAATTTTTTTATTATATTTATCTTTATTCTTTTTTTTTTTATTTAATATATATTTTTATTTGTAGTGTGCGGATGACGAATTTTCCCCTAATACTAAGAGTGTAATTTTTATCGGTGATATTGTGGAAGTTCAGTGGTGTGCTTGTAGCGCGTACTTTAAAAAGTTCTAAACACACTAGCCTTCTTGGTGTATCAATTGATGTGTGGAAAATTAAATTGTTTGTAGTGCGTGAATAGCGGTATGTGGTGGGTGTGGTGCGGTGAATACTAATAATTATTAAGGTGCTCGGCTGTGCTATTATACTATATTATTATATACTCTTATAATTATAACGAAAAGGATTTTGAGATTTCTAATATTATTTTTAATTATCATATTTTAAATTTCGTTTATCTTTATACCTTAGTTCGATACGATATAGTACTCTAATTAGGTGGTTTAAGGGGATCCTAGGTAGACATTTCCTACCTACCCATGTTGGGCTTATATTACCTTGGGTATTACTAATTGCGTTGTATCTAGGTACTCCTATATATATGTTGCCATGTAACCTTCTCATTAATAACCCCTCGGTACTCTACGAAAACGTAATATATATACAATATCATGGACGTTTTTCCGTCTTTTTGTACTATAGTGGATGTTAGCACTATTATACATAACTATATCGTATTTTTTCTCACCTAAGCTTTCTTGCGTACTATAGTGAGTAGTGTTAATGTCACCTGATAATAACTTATTACTATACGCTACTTACTATACTGTTAGTTGTATCTGTGTGACTAATAGAGGTTTTATGTATAGTATATATATATATACCCTATATATATTATAGTATATTAGATATTTATATTTGTACATATAGTACTATATATATATATAGATATAGTATATATATATATAGTTTATATATTGGATATAATATTATATACTATATAGGCTATACTATAAACAATTAATATATATATATACTTCAAGTGATATATATATATAAGGATTATTATTAGGTAGTTATATGTAATATACTATTTATATATAATTAGTATAATTAGGTATGTATATACCCGTTACTTATATATTAGTGTGATATGTAATTACATTATATATTTATAAGAGATATTATATATATTACTCAGTGTAGTATGTAGTATATGGTATATATATACTATATATTCTTATATTATATATAATAATTTATATGATTACATACTAGAGTATATAATATTTATTTTGCATCATCTGGCAAGTATACTATATATATATTATCATGTGAGAGTTTGTAATATTTATTATTTAATATAGTGTATGTCCATATATAGTTCACTACTTATTATGCATATATGCTACCTCTATACTAATATATTAGTATCTCTGAGCTCATCTATCTCTATACTCTATATATTATATATCATACTAAATACTACCTATTGTTGATATATCTATTCTGGTAATATAACTTGTTATAGATTTACTTACTACTTGTATTTATTAGTATATATATACCTATATTCTCTCACATCTTCTTTTTTATCCTTTGATTTTATTTCAAAATTTTCCTCTTTCTTTATTAATATATTTCTTACCTGTCATATCTCCAGCGGCCCTTGACTTTATATTAATACTACTTACACTATTCCCATATACATTATCAAATATATTTTCTAATAGTGACCTTACCTTTCTATTTTCTGTAGCTACTTTCTACAACTTTCGGTTCCCTACATCCACTTACGTTATTATTACTGCGACAGGTTTTCTCCTCCTATATCATCAATATATAGCATCTTCATTAGGCGTATGTCTTTATATACTAGGCCTGATAACCTATTATTTACCCCTTATAGTTTATACTGTCTTCAATTATAGCCGCCAATCCTATAATGTTGTCGGTTTGGACTATCTATTGTTGTAGGTATTATGCCTTCTACTAGCGTTATCTTTCTTATACTCTTCTATACTACTACTTCTACGCTTATTTTTAATATACTACATAATCTATTGTCTCTCCTGACTTCCCTTAATATTTTTTGTTTCACTAAGGGTATAATGGTTGTTAGTAGTAGCCACTGTTGCCCCTAAATTTACCTTCATGTTGATATATATAGTAATTCATCTAGATTACCTTATCTTGCTATCTCCTTATCCATTGTTGTTATATTATAGTAGTAGGTTTGATGTATATACCTCCTATTATTTATTTATATTTTATTTTCTGCTATTATGGGTTCATTACTTCTTTGCGTGGGCAGATACTATTTTTTGGGGAGTATAGATTGTTTGGAGGTCGTCGAAACGGTACGAATGATGCAGTTTAGGTGTAGTAGGAGAATTGTGTGGAAGGTTAAATGAATAGGATACAGTGTTGCTAATACTTTCGTGTAGTGTTAAATTTAGAGAGCGGTGATAAGTCTTAAAGGTCCTGTACTAGGGCCTGAGTAATTAATATGGATGTGTTTACGTTGCTATCGTGTGGTGGTTATCTGCGCGAGTGTTAGCTATGTGTGAGTATCTATATGGCTGGAATAAAGAGATTTATAGTGATCTATAACTGTAATAAATTGTTTTTCGATAAACTGCTTATGGGGCGTGTTTAGGTTGATGTAAATAAAATTGCATAAATATCGATGAATGAACGATTATGGTAAGTATTATATCGTAGTTTTATGCGGTGTAGGTATAGGAGTCAGATGAGAGATTAATGATAAGTAAATTGAGAAGTTTTGGTCTGGTGGAAAGGATGAATATGATGATCGGTTTGGTTAAGCGGAGTAGTAGATTGTGAAGTGTGTGGAATCGATTGGCTTGTTAGACCGTTATAAAAGGTGATTGACACGTAAAGGAATGCTGGAGAAGATTAATGTTGAGTTTTGGCATGGCAGAGAAGAAAAGGTGCATAATAGATTGAATGGGCGGGTTTTGTGTGGGGTAATGGTGTGGCGCACTGCTATGTAAGGGATGACCCTACATATGATGAAGATGCCTATAGTGAGGGGTCGGTTGCAGTAACGTGAAGCCTGGGGTGAATTTTTCTGAATGCGAG
Source organism: Trachelipus rathkii (assembly GCA_015478945.1). NCBI lineage: Eukaryota > Metazoa > Arthropoda > Malacostraca > Isopoda > Trachelipodidae > Trachelipus > Trachelipus rathkii. The sequence continues at coordinate 32,238 of JABUQX010017090.1, read as the reverse complement.
GAGTTCTCACTTAAGGTTATAAAGGGGGCAGTAAGGCTGAGTTTTATGTTTGATGTGCATGCTATTTCTTGTTTGAACCTTCTATTCCAGTGCATCCTAGCAACTTAATGTTCCAGTTTTGGTAGAGAAGGTGGTTGATGCTGTGTGGATGATGGATGGTGATATATGTAAATATATCTGTGTCTGGTGCTCAATAGATATATATATATATATATATATATATATTATAATATAATATATATATAGTATCTATATATATGATATATATATAGTATAATATAAGTTATTATATTATTATTTATATTTATTATATATAATGATATATATATATATATATGTGGGTTATTTATATCTGTATAGTATGTTAAGTATTATAATATATAATATATACTATATATAGTGGCGTTCCGAGGGGGGGGCCATAGGGCCATGCCACCCCGAATTTTCTAGACCTAAAAATTTTAAGTATCAATCTGTTAATAATATAAGTGCAGAGGTTGTTAATTAATTTTACTATAATTCGTCGCCGCTGTCAGGAACAAATCTCGTAAGTCAGCTTTATTTAAAACCTGAAGCCATGAAAGAAGAAAATTGCAACAATTATAATTTCAGTCGATTTTTGAAGAATGTGTGAGCGTAATCAGAAGTGCTGGAGTATGTGAAATTGCTGAACCAGATTAACAAGTTTTCCAAAAATAAGACCCAACATTCCTACTTCGACACAAAACTTATTATTGTATATCCTTTTTATATCCATTTTTGATGATTTGATATCAGCATTGAGGGAGAGGTTTTTAAATTCATAGAGAAATTATTTCTTCCTTGCATTTGTCATACAAACAGGTGTATGTGCCATATATGAAGAAGGATAAAAGATTGTGCAACATTTTACAAGGAAGATCTTGAAGCCCAATTGAGATTTAGTAAAAGCAGAATTTGATTTATGGAGTTGCAATGGTCACCACAACACAGAGTCCAAACAGCAATAGACGCTGGATTTTCTTGTTCGCTTGTGCACAATTTCCCAAACATTTACATCTTGTTCCAAATGGCAATTTTAACCAGTGTCTACTGCTTCAGTATAAAGAAGCTTTTCAACATTAGGACTCTGAAATGCTACTTAATGAGAAATACTATTGGAGTTGAAAGACTTTGGACTTGCCTCCTCTACATACATCAAAATGTTGACATAAAAACAGATGTTATCTCGGATTTTGCTCCACTCTCATGCCCGCGATTTAAGTCTAATAATTCAGGTAAGATGACTTTTAGAGAATTTATATAATTACTCCCCTTTTTTTTTTAGAAATTTAATATTTGGTCCTTCCTTTTATATATATTATTAATATATATCTATATATATTATAATTAGTTATATATATATATATATATTATTTATATTATAATATATTATCTATATTTATATACTATGATATATATATTATATATTATATATATATAATATATATATATAATAAGATTTTTTCTGGCCCGAAAAACATTTTCTGGATACGCCACTCGATATAATTAATATATTATATATATTATTATTATATTATTATATTAGTTATATATATATATTAATATATATATATTATATATATATTATATATTATATATATATTTATTAATATATCTTTATATATATATATATTATTATATATATACTGAGTGTGTATGTGTGTGTGTGTGTGCCATAAATAAAACAATTGTTTGTCAATGAAAAGGTCATAGACATTTAACATGAGCTTTTTTTAGTCTTGTCTGAACACCCAGCACTGCATGAACTTAACACTGTAGCCTAGCTATATAAAACTTCGTAGAATCACAATATAATATTATATATATATATATATATATAAATTAGTATATATATTATAATATAATATATTATTATATATATATATATATATAATATATCTTATAATATATATATTATGATATATATATAATATATTATTATAAGTATAAATATATATAATAATATATATATATATATATAGTAGTGTATACTAATACGATTAGTTATGAACTTATAGTTGGCATTACGAAGTTTATATATATCGGATCGACTATAGTATATTAATAATACATATCAAGTAGATGTTTATTATAATATAATATATAATTATCTATTATATATATATATATATACTATATATATATATAGTATATTATATCATATATTTATTATTATTCTATAAATATATATATATATATATATTATTATATATTAATATATTTAATTACGTATTAAATATACATTAACTCATATAAGTATATAAGATTATATATGATGTATAATATAATTATATATTATATATATATTATATATATTATATATATATATTATTATATATTTATATATATATATATATTATATATACCTATGATCTATTTTCTTTTATATGCCGAAAACATGCAGTGCAATGTTTAGACGCCGATAATTCATTCAAACAAATGCTCACTCACTCAGTGTAAGAGTATCGGATATTAGCTCTCTATCATACAGCTAGTCACGACTATTAGTTAGTATGTAGAAACTTGTACTATCTATATATAGCGGGAGCTTATATAAGGTAGTACGGACTGATATGTTATGCAAGTTATAGAGTTGATTTAATCGCTTGGCAGGCGATTGAATATATACAGTTTCAGCAATTGACTAATCTATAGTATAATTAATATATATAAGATACGATACTGAGTGGATATGTAAATAGTATGTATAGTACTGATAGGTGCATTATCTATAGATCCCAAGATAAATAGAGTGATTGCAAGTTCTGCTGAACTGTAAGTTGAAAGGTTATGTTATATGTTATAGTGAACGTAGTAAAAATTTTAACTTTCTTCAAATCGAATATATTACTAGTATAATATCTACGATTATATATATAGATATATAATTATATATATATCAGTATATGGTAGTATATATACTCCATCTTATATTGGATCATAATACGTATCTAGCGCAATAGTATATATATCTATATAATAATATATATATATAACGTATATATACTATATATATATAATATATTATTATAATATATCATATTATATAATATATAAATATTATATATATATATTTATATAGATATATATATATATATTATATAATATTATATGTAGTGCGTTGTGCGTATGTGTGTGTATATATGTGTGTGTAGAATAAGGTGTTATGGGTTGGGTCACTGGAATATTTCATTGTAATCAGGTTCCAAAATGCGTTGTTTCTTTCTTGTTTCCCTAAAACAAGGGGGAATCCCCAGGGTTCTTTCATTTTTGCCCTGTGTGTGATTACAGGCAAGTAGAATAAGAGCTTCTCGATTTCTTAACATATTTATTACATGTATTACACCTGAATAAACCACTACAGGTCTAGATAGTCGGCAGTGAATGAATTTTGCTCAAAATGCGCACGTGAGGTCTTCAGAATCAGGACAGACCTTTTAGGGTGACAGACTCAGGACAGACCTTTTAGGGTGACCCGACGAGTTAATTAGACAATTGGGCAATGCCCTAATGTCTTCACCTGGAAACAAAATTAAACGTTATAGAGTTACACATTCTTTCCTTTTTGTAATTTATAACTTCAAGATGGCTGTTTCCAGAGGCCTTGAAGATGCGAAAAGGAGTGGCATCTATACATTGTCCCTCATCAGCTCCTCCCCATTATTGTTTTTGGAGGTCTCGGTCTCTAATGATGGGGTTGAGACGCTATGACGTGTCAAGGTCTTCTAGTGCATGATTTTTCAAACATTTGATTTATACTGAACACGTATGACAAAAATGTTATGGGATGCTACCTCATAAGCTATATTTAATAAGTCATCTACAAGCATTTAATAAAAAAAAAATACTGACCCATTACTAGGAAAGTCTCAATAAAGTTTCAACAAACAATATTGAAGAAGTTTTAAAAAAAGTATTAAAAGCACTCTTAACATGATAAAAAAAAATACTAAGCAAATTCAGTAGCAAATTATTGATTATTAAAAAACAACATAAAATCATGTCTACATAATTTTTGAAAAACGTTGCCAGTAAATAAAGAGTGAAATTATTTTTTTTAACTGGATTAAAGTTTCTTATATATTTTTATATTATGAACATAAAAAGATATAATCACGACACCTGATACTGTATCATCTGGCGGTAATTCGTGCATATTCAACAATGGCTTATAGACTCAAGATTTGTCAGCTCATGAATTTACGCTATGATGCAGCATATCCATCACTAGGGACTATATTATTTTATAATATATATATATTATATATATATATATTAATATATATATTTATATTATATCATATGATATATATATATATATATTATATATATCTATATATATATATATTTTATTAAATGTATTATAGTATTTATATATATATATTATACATAAATAAATTAAAATTAATTAAAATTAAAATTAAATTAAAGATTTCCTGTGCCAAATGGCTCCGAAGAGAGTCTGTTGGGAAACCCTGTTTAGGGGCATCGTCATTCTTTATTTTATCTTTGTAACATTTGAAGTGTTAATTCTAATTTCTATTTTGTAATAAACCACCTTTTCCTTTTTTCGCATTACCTCATTTCTGTCTTAATTACAACTCGGGCTTTTAAAGCGAACTTCAACGAGAGAGCAAATGCAATCGCGAGCGCGACCAACCCAATAAATGGTTAAGAGTTAAAATGCACACGCCATTATGCGAACAGTTCGCGCGAACCAGGCACTGAACGGTTAGCGTGAGTGGTCGAGTTGTAGAAACTTTCTTTTTAGTTGTTTGCTTGGGTCGTTTAAATGCGAAGACAAATCATGCGAGTCGAGTTGTAGAAGGCAGAAGCTATCAACTCAATATATTGTCAACAAAAAGTGAATATTCACAGTTCATATTTTCTGACATACGTTCATAACGGTTTAGGGGAGTGTATGCTGCTTTATCGGGTTGTCATGTACCGCATCATCAGTTTGAGTTACTGTCGGCGATAGAGAGATGACTAGTGTTCGGGAAACCTAATAGCATTATCTAAATATTGTTAAAGAACTGCTAATGATCATCAAACCACTGAGCGACGCAGTGTAGTCACGTGTTAATACACTCTCATGTGATCATTAGACAAATACTAGCCAGTACTACTCGCGTAGATTCGATCAATACAGTTCTCCGTGCGTGTATGCTTATGAAGCTGACTGAGATATGCTCACGTGTCATGAGTGCTAACTGCTGATATGCTCACGATGAGTGGTGGTGACATTGTAGCGATCACAACAAGACTAGAATCCTAAAACTGGCAGGCAGATAGGTTAGTAAGGTTGTATGAGATTTAAAGATCTATATGCGAGAAAAGGCTCGCAGTATGTCAGAAGGCGAAGCATCGATGCTATAAGGAAGTTTATTTGCTGTCGAGTGTGTCAAATTAATATAAAGCGATGTTCTTTCTTAGTTGTAGAAAGTTCCGGCTAGTGCGAGTTGTGTATGAATCCTGGCGAGTCGAATTGGTAGAAATCAGATGGCGAGTAGTTGTTAGAAATTATGCGAGTCGAGCTGGTGAGGAATTATTCGTGATGTGGAAAGGTGCATTAAGCCAGACGAAGTACTACAACTCATATCTCGCGACTTGAAAGAAGTTCTATGTATGACTATATCTCTCTCAGCGGTGTGACGTCGATCTAATCATAGTTTTGTGTGTGTATTGACGAACTATAAATTAAGATTTATACTATACGCAACTTAGCAATCAATGAGTTTCGAGTTCTGTACTCTTGAGTTTTCTAGGTGTTCAGTGCATTAGTATCGTGCGTTTTTCGTGTGATTGGTTGCGATGTGTCTTCTGGTTCTAGATATTCGTTATTCATCTCATTCGTTGTCATGAGCTCTTGTCTTTGCATTACTTGTCAGTCGCTCGTGTTTTTGTGCGTTTTTGTTCAGCGCTCGCTTCTTCGCGTTCTTAAGTAAGCCACTAATCTGCGTTCAGTAGATGTCTCTGCATTAGTCGATGGCTCACTTGTGCAGATGTTCTGCTCAAATCGCGTGCAAGATAGTGTTCTAAGTATCGTTCTCGGAATTTTTGACTCGGTTATCCGTATGTCAGTTGTCCAGTTCGTTCTCTATGTGTTTAGGTTTAATAGCCAGTTAGTGATACCTTTCAGCTATTCTATATCTCTTTATATATGGGATGAGAGTGCTCTAGATTCATATTTAATCGAATCAGAAATAGATATACATCTAACTTGTTTTCATTCTATTAGTTTTGATGTGTTTCGTCGTAGGTTGTGTTTGTTATTCAAACGATGGGATGGTGTGATAGTGAGTGGGGTGGTAGTTGTCGTGATGTTGATGTGTTTCTTGTTGAAGCTAGGTTCATTAAATTTCATGTCAGAGATATTCTATCTTGTGCTCGTTATTTTCGTCATTAGTGTGAGTTTTCTTATCTCTGTACTGGTATCTTGAAATTTTGTTGAACTCAGTACGTAGTGGCCGTGTTGCGCCAGAGTGTTGAGCTTAGAGTGTAATAGTAAGACCATTTGTAGAGTGTATGAGGCGGTGCCGCTTGACCGCGAGCGCGCAGAGAAGATCGTATTCAGAGATGTAGTGACATAACAACTGATAAAAGATATATGATAGAGTTAGATACTATAACCGATAGTGTTCCGTTACATTTAAGTGGTAGATCAGCGTGATCATACTTTTATTAGGTATAAAAAATAGAGTATAAGATTACGTCATAATGAAACTAATAAATAAGATATAATAAGTATACAGAGACTATATAAATAGTTTGCATGTTGCCTTACTACTCGTTAATGTAGATTTATTTGTTGAGTTTGTAGATTTGGGGTAGAGTAGTAATCATATGAGAGGAAGATAAATAGCTGAAGCGTGAGAGTATGAGTAATCGCATAATACATATAATAAGAGCTAAGATAAAATAGAGAATAGCACATAAAGGAAATAATAGTGAGAATATGAAAAAAAGAGATAAGCTTAGGACTGGAAAAGGACCTTAGCGTGTGCGTCTGATAATCCTGGCTACGTACTTGCCGCGGAGCTCCATGATATAAGAGAATTGTTACCGACGAATCAGTGCATAGTGAGTTATTATTTGGAGTATGTCGAGAGTAGAGATTGTAATAGAATCGAAGTAGGAAATGGGCGAGAGAGACACTGCAGCAGGTAAGAGACGGAACTCAGAGCGAGAGAGAGAGGAGAGAGCGGTATGCAGAGGTAGGGAGAGGAAGGGTGAGTAGTGGATAGTGTGATGGTTGAGTGCAGGGAATGTTCGCGATTGGGGATTCTATTCCTTTCTCTCTCAGATGTGTGTGGTCGGTATAAGAGTTACATTTCTTGGGAATGGGAGTGTGAGAGAGCAGCGATGACGTGGATGGACATGTACGCAGATCATTGAGTGATAGAATAGTCAGTGTACGAGTTAGCTGAAGTAGTACAGTAGGTAGGATGTGATGATAAAGCTGGTATGCAGTAGAGGAGGGTATTCGATAATAGGCTGATGTGTTTCTATACGGTATCGTATAATCTACTCACGTATATAAAAATGATAAGAAATGGTCGTGACGCGAAAAAAGAGACCTTTTTTAGATAATAATAGTAATGATAATAAATAGATGAGATAGTAGAATAATAAGATAGCATGAATAATATAATAAATAAAATAGATGCGAATGAGTAAACTGTAATCTAATCTTTTAATTCATAAATGTGATATCACAGTAGTATAGATTAATAAATCATATACAAGTAGCATCAACAATAATATATTATATAATATTAGTGTAGTGCAAAAAGATAAGCGAGAGAAAGAAGTAGCGTGAGACTTGTATTGTTAGCAGAGGATATTGTTTCGATGAGCATGAATTTCGCTAAGCGGTTCGATCTGCTGAGGTGCTGCGTGTCGTTCGCTATGTTTGTCTGTGTGTGTTTTAGTTGAGCTCGTGGAGCAGGATCTGTTGTCGTTAAGTTGGTTGGTGAGCTGGCTGTTGGATTTGGTAGTTGTGCGTTGTCGTTTAATGATACGTAATAAGGAATGTGCGTAGGAGCGCGCGTGTGAAAAGTTCGACAACGCGTCGCAACTTAGGGTGTGCAGCTACGAGGACAGATGGTGCGGCGACGTAAGTGTTCCTCGCTTGCAAAATATTTTTAATCGATTTTGAAACGTGATTATTGTATATTATAGGCATCTTAAGCTGAACGTTTTTGGGCAGTTTCTTGTTTTAGGTTAGTTGATCTAGTTAGATAGTGAGCGTGTATTGATCCCTCATATTTATTGATTTATTATTATTATGTTAATATATGTTGATTATTATTATTATTATTATATTATTATTATTCATTATGATATTATATATTATGTGTTGGGCATAATATATAATCTATTAATTATTATTATTGCTCTATATATATATGTGTCTTCATTAAGTATTCATGCTGATCTAGTTGAGCGATTAAGAGACTGAGTGGTAGTTAGATTGCATGTTAGTTAAGACTTGATCGGAGAAGTATGCGCGGCGCGCGCGCGGCGGCGAAGCGCGCGGCGTATATGTAATGATCGTATGTGTGTGGTTTGGTTGGATGGTTATTTATTCATTTATCTATTAATTATAATTATTACTTATTTATTATTATTATTCTGAATTATATCATGATTATTATTATTATGTCATCTCTTATTATTATTATTATTATTTATTATTTATTAATATTATTATTATTTATATTGTTTTATTTTACTTATTATTTATTACTTATTTATTCTGAAAAGTTATTATATTATCTCATATTGATCTATTATTATTATTACCTTTTATGCAATTCATTATTATTACTAGTATATAATATTTTTATCTTACTTTTAATTATATATTAGATTTTTTTATTTAATCTTTCCCAACTTCTTTTTATTATTTATTTCATATAAATATATATTATTAAAATTTTTTATTGAAAATATTATAATTTTATGAGGCTGCAATTTTTAGTGACTTCCATAAATAATTAATATTATAATGAATAATTTATTATGTAATAAATGTATTTTTCTTTTGCATTTATTTATTATTATTAAGGTATATATATCTCTTGATTGTTATATTTAAATTAATTATTTCTATTAGGATTCTTCTTAGGTTTCATATTATTTCAAATTTAAGCTTTAATTTTCATTCTTATCTCTTATAAATTCTTAAAAACTTAGTTTTATTTATATTCTTAATTTATAATTAATTATTTAGAATTTTTCTTTATTATTTTCATTATATTTTTACCATAAGTATTATTATTATTATCATTTTTTTCACATTTTTTATTATTATCTATGTATAACTTACTTATTTATTATTATATTATTATTTTCATTATTATGTATTTCTATTATTATTATTATGTATTATTATTATTATTATAATATTATTATATTATTATTATTATTATTATTCTGAATTATTATTATATTATTACTTTATTTTATTAATTATTATTATTGATTAATTACATATTGCAATGTATTTATTCAGTACTTTATATTTATCTATTTATCGCTATTATGTATCGATTATTATGCATCTTATTTATTATGTATCTTGATTATTATTATTAATATTATTTCTTATTATATTGATTTATTTAGCATTATTCGTATTATTTATTTTATATATTGAGTTATTATTATTTATTAGTTCATTATTTATTATTATTATATTAGTAGATTGTAACTGGATTTATTAGTGACTAATCTATTAGCTCATTATTATATATTTTAAATTACTATTATTATTATTTAGTGTTTTAATTATTGATTATATTGATTAATTATTATCACTCAATATGATTTGATACTTATTTTTCTACTGGTATTAAGATCTTTAATTTATTAAAAATAAGCTCTTTATTATTGAGTACTATTATTTCTGCTATAATTAATTTCAAGTTATATTTTTTTAGTTTTACTCTATTATTATTTATTTTATATTATTATTTTATCTTGATCAATAATTTATTTATTATTAATTATTCTATTTCTTATTATATTATATTATTATTATTTTTTTATTACTTATTATTATTATATTATATTTATTATTATTCTCCAAATTTATATATTTATTAAACGTTATTATAAAAATATTTTATTTTTATTTTTTAATCTTATTTATTGATTTATTTAATTATTATTATATTTATTTATATTTATTCAGAAATTATTATTTTATTTATTATCTATTCTTTTTATTTTATTAATATTTTTCTTTTTTCTCTTATTTAATATAATTTGTTATATCTTTTCTTTTATTTTTTTCTAATTCATTTTTTTTATATTATTATAAAATTTGTCTTACTCATAGATTAATTTTTTGAGGCATAGATGCGTTTCTAAGTGTTTAAGTATATATCTCTACTACTCACTATTAATATTAATAGTTAATTATAGTTAATATTTAATTATTAATATTATTCAATTTATATGACTTTACTATTAAATATTAATTTTGTAGCTTAACAATAATATTAATTTGATAGTTTTATGCTAATATTACTATTATATTAAGATTAAATTAACTGATAATATTAAAATGTAATTTTAATGCTCATGGTAATAAAATTATTTAAATGTTATATTATATATTAATATTTAATTATATTCTTTATTATTATTATACTTTTCTTTATTTGTATTTATTTTGATACTAATTTTTTGACTAAATTTAATTATTAATATTAATAGTTAAAAATAATATTTAATATTAATATTAATATTAATATAGTGTTGAGACAACTATCGCTATTCTTATTTATCATATATATTCATTTATTTTCTTTTCTATATTATTCACTATAAAAAATTATTCCTTAGTAACAAAGCATTCTGACTTACTGTTATAATATTAAAATTCTTTAGTTTAATTTTTATTTCATATTAAGATTAATTCTATATTAAATTATGCATGAATTTTTAGCTATTAGGTTTTCACTTTAGTTTCAGCTAAAAATCATTTTACTAATTTTTAGGTCAATGGAGTCCAGAAAACCAGGAAGGCAAACGTCTTTCATACCCATTAGTTACTTTTATATGTAATTTTAATATTTATATACTTTATCATTTAATTTATTAATATTAATTATTAATATTATTTTATATTTATATATCTAATTATTTTATATATTAGATTGTAGTTTTCTTTATTTCATATAATTTTGTGCTTGTCGTTCTTCTGTGATGAGTTCTTGTAGATGATTATGTGTTGGATCATAATAGTGTGATTTAAAAATATATTACAGATAATGATGTATTGTTGTATTTAGTGCTTTTTTGTAGGTGTGAGGATGAAATTAGAGGAGTGTGTGTAGGTGGTTAGTAGGTTACTGATGTGGGGTGGTTGTATATTTATTGAAGAATGTAATAAGTGATCTTCTTTTTATGATTTTCTAGCGTTGGATGCTGGGTAAGGGGGGTGTGATTGCATGTTATGGTAGTTAGTATATCTACATTATTTCAGTTTCGTGAGATTAAAGGTATGGAGTTGATTTTTGATTATGTGTATAGTATATTATGGAAAGTGAGGGATAGTTGCGCATAACATTAATCTACATTTATCAGGGCACTAGTCTAGGTAGGATATGCCAGTTTGTTTCCTGTATCCCATAGAGAAGTAATGTTTGTACTTGGATTGTGAAACTGTTGTGTTTGATAATATTCTGTGATTCCAGAAGAAGCCTTGGAGTATTTGAATATTAAGGTTGTTGTAAGAAGTGTGTGTTTTGTGGTGGTGTTAGCAGACTTTAGTGCTTAGATAGTATTAGTGAATATTCGTGTGTGGTGAGCTGTGATGGTATGTATCTGGAGGAACGGTTCTGGTGAGTGGTTCTGTGAATGTAAATCGTTAAATCGTGTATGGGCATCTAGTGATGAATAATTTGGATGTGAACATTATGATGTGTGTTTAGGAATTCATAGTGTTTGGGAGGTCGGTTAGGGTATTACTGGATAGTTGAGTATACGGGTGTGATAATAAGCGTATGGTGGATTATGTGGAATTATGGATGAATTCTTAATTGGAGGTGGAGGCGTTCGTTAAGGAAGAGGTGTTATATGGGTTGTGTGTTTGGATATGTGTGCTTAATGATGTAAGAGAGTTAAGATTTAAGTATGCTCAAGAGTGTGAATGGCATTGTAGTGAAGTTGATAATGAGTATGCTTGTATTCTAACACTATTCCCTTCGCTCTTCGTGTGGAAAATAAGTGAAGTTGTAAATTAATACAATAAACTTAAATATAACTTATTTAATATTAAATATTTATTATTTAAATATAATATATTAATATTTAATATTATCATTTAATATTCATATTAATATTAAGTATTGAATTCATTAATATTATATTAGAATTCTATCTTATATATATTAATATTTAATATTATAATTAATATTGTGTTCATAGTTATCTATCACTGCACTATGTTTAAATATTAATATTGTTTTAATTAATCAATACTATCCGATTTAATAATGCTTTTTACTATAACATTTATAATTTTGTGATTTGTAAATAATATTTAAAATTGAATAATTAATTATTTAATTTAATATTATTATTAATATTAATATTTATATTTATATATTAATTATTAAATATTAATATTTTTATAGCGGTAAAAGTCTTTAAAACTTTAGTTTTTGTATGTGTCATGCCATCATCATCATCATCATCATCATATCATCATACAGTCATCATCCATGTGCCATCTATTAAATGAATTCGTCAGAATTTGAATGTAAGTGATTCTTATTTTTATTCTACTTTTTATTTTTTTTATTATTTATTTATTTTTATTGTGTTCTTTATTGTTCATATTACTTGTGTACTTATATTTAATCTAATTTATTAATTTATTTTATTTTTATTATTATTTGTTTTATTATTTGATCTCACTCACTACTCTCTTGATTGGTGGGGGCACTTATTTAGATTTATTCTTATTATAATTTAATTATTATTATTTATTATTTTTTATTATTATTATTATATTTATTATTTGATTATTATATTCATATTATTATTTGTTATATTATATTACTAGTTAAAAGTAGTTTTTCTTATTTCTTAAGATTTCTTGTATTATTCTTTGTTTTCATATATTATCTAGTTTTTTTTCTCATTAATCTTATTCTTTCATTTCATCATTATTATTATTATTATTATTTTTTATTATTATTATTTATTATTATCTTATTATTATTATTATTTATTTATTATTAATATTATTATTTATTATTTTTATTATTATTTATTTATATATTATTATTAGTATATTCTTTCAGTATTATTATTATTATTCAGTATTTTGTTCCATCATAATTATTCTTGTTTATTGCTCTTATCAGTTTTCATATTATTAGTATTTTTTTATTATTCTTATTATAATATAATATATAATATATAATTATAATATAATAAATAATTATCACATTTAAAAATACATTAATAAATATACAATATAAAATATAATAAATTTATTACAAAAATAAATATTATTATATATATAATATTTATTATTATTATTATTATTCATTATTATTATATTTAATTTCTATTACTTATCTATATTTCTTATTAATCTGTGCGCTTTTTACATGATATATTATTACTATTACTATATATATATATATATTAATATTATATATATATTCTATTTATATTATATCTATATAATATATATATATATATTCTATCTATATTACTATTTTATATATATATATATATTTTAATGATAAATTACTTGATAAGTGACGTTTCGTAAGTAGTGAATCTGGTGTAGGTAAACAATATATATTAATTATGATAATCTATATCTATATATATATATTTATAATATAGAATAAATATAATATATTTTATTACATTAAAAAATACATTTAAATTATAATGCTAGAAATATAATAAACTTTATCATATTATATATATACATATAAATATTATATATATAATATATATTATATATATATATATATATATGGTTATATATAATATATATATATAAATAGTATCATTCTTACTTTTATGTATAATATATACATATACTATACATACATTGAAAATCTTTAATTTATAGGTCCTATTATATATATTATTACTACTATAGGCTTTACTTAGGTGTATATATATATATAATAATATAATATTATTATATTATATATAATATAGATATATTTATAGTATAATTATATATATATATATATACTGATTGTATCATTATATTATATATGATGATATATATTAATTCTATTATAGTATATATATTATTATACTATATTATATACTATATATTATATATATAAGCTATCTCTATATAGATACTACTCTATTATATATATATATATTTATTATAACTATTATATATATATATATATATATATATTATTATATATATATATATATAGAAAAAAATAAACAAAAAAAAATAAAAAAAAATAAATAAAATAATTAATATTTTACATAATTGAAGAAACTATAAAAAAAAAAAGTAAATAATAGAGGAAAAAAAAAAAATAAAATAAAAAAAAAAAAAAAAAAACGAAAATAATATATAAAAAAACAGAATCAATACATTAAAAAATATATAAATAAATAAAATAAATACATAAAATAAAAAATAAAATAAAAAAAAAAATATAATAATTAAAAAAAATACATTGATAAAATAATTATTTATAAAAATATAAAAATAAAAAAAAAATCCCGAATATTCAAATAATAAAAATAAAATAAAAAAAACAGAGAAAAAAAAAATATAAAAAAAAAAAAGTAAAATAATCAAAATAATAAGTATTAAATGTAATAAAAACAAAAAAAAAAAATAAAAATAAAAAAAAAATAACAATATAAACATAGATAATCAATAAAAAAAAGAATAAAAAAAACTGATAATAATAAAATATATGAAAAATATTAAAATAAAAAACACACTTCAAACAAAAAAAAAGAAAACAAATATACAAATACAATAAAAAAATCATAAAAAAAAATAACATGAAAAATGAATAAAAATCAGAAGATAAATATAATATATATTATATCTTTAAGACTATTTTCACGCTCTCTATTTTATATAAAAAGTAAATATAAAATTTAAATATATATATATTATATATAAGTTTATCTAGTTATACACTACTACTTAATATATATATAAAAAAAATATAATTAAATATATTATATAAATAAAACTAAATAAATAAGTTGAGTATATTTACCCATAGTATATATAACTAGTATAAAAATAAAATAAAAATAAAACGGTTATATTTTAAAAACCTTAATATTAATTATTATTATATATAAATTTATATATCCTTACAGTTATACTTAGATTTCTTTTTAATCAAATAAATAAACATATAAAAAAAAAAAGATATTAAATAATAATATAAAAAAAAAAAAAAAAAAAAAAAAAAAAAAAAAAAAATCTCAGTGTGGGAGGAACAAAGGCTCCTATACAGAAAATACACATAAATAGTGGATCAGAATAAAAAAAAAAAAAAAAAAAAAAAAAAATTAAAAATAAATTATATAAAAAAAATAAAAAAAAAAACAAAATAAAAATAAAAAAAAAAAAAAAAAAAAAAAAAAAAAAAAAAAAAAAAAAAACATTGGGATGAAAGGTGTGTTATTAAGGGATATGCAGTTAGTGTCTCCAAAGTGGGGTGGTCCGGGGGGTAAGCAGAGTGATGCTCGGGGGTTACGTGAGGCGCGGTGTGGCGGTCCCTCGGGTGAGGGGCGTGCAGGCAGAAGGTGCTCGAGATATGAGAGTGTAATGCATTTCTTGTATTTCAAAGCATTGAGTGGATATATTAATATAGATTAATATATTATATATATATATCTATATTAATTTATATAATATATGATATTTATATATTATAAATATATATATATATTTAATATACATAGTCATGTATTTCAAACTAAAGTAAAATACAGAAACAATTATTTTTTATTTATTTATTTGTTCGTCGTTCTAAAATTCATTTAAATATATTTTTGAAATCTTTCTTCAGTTTCGAGTGTATCGCATTCGTGTACGATTTCTTCAAAAAACGTGACATCTTTAATTAGCCGGATCCTGTGTTTCTCGAAATTCCTAATTCAGCTAAATCTTGGGTTGCTAAATTCCACCTTTTTACACCCTAATTTATCTGGTTCATGTTATGTTCAAGAAACATTTTTTGGCATCATAATTTTGCTGATTAATATGTTTTTAAATTTCAAGTTCTATCTTTTGACATCTTCTTTAAGATGAATTTTGTATTGTTAAATTCCAATTTCTAACATCCTAATTTAGCTGGTTCATTTGTTGCCAAATTTTATTTTTAACCCTTCTAATTTAGTTGGTTCACATGTTGCTAAGTTCCATCTTTTTAGGAACTTAATTTAGCAACTTCACGTGATAAATATTTCTTATAGTAGTAGGGGAGGTATATTGCTCGCCCAAATTGGGGGAAAAAATGATCACCCAAATTATTTATCCATATTATTATTAGATAATATTATATAATTAGATATATATAATATATAATATATATACTTATAATATAATACTTATATTATATATATACTGAAGCAATTTGGCTTTAAAAGCACTTTTCTGTTTTTTCCTCGGGAAATTTAAGTAACTTTTTTTCCCGTTGAAAATGCTTCTACTTTCGACTCATAATTGAATATGTCCTATAGCTTAAATTCCAGGAAATTATTAATGGTGCTTTCATAACCTTTCATAACACATTATTATTTAGATCCAAAAAAAAAAAAACAAACCAATGTTTCAAAAAATAATAACAAAATTGATGATGAAAAAAAAACCATATCTAAAAAACCTTCTTAAGAAAGTAGACAATATTCATATCAATGCTAGTTTAAATTTCTTATCTTCTAAGCATATTTTATTGGAAAATTTATAAAATAGTAAAAAAAAGTCAAATAATTTATGAAATTAACATTACCTAGGATCAACTAACACAGGCCCCCCAATCATCTCCAGAAAAAAAAAAAATATTGCCTTTTTGTTTTTTAATGATGCTGTACTTTTTCTAATACAAAAACCCTATAACCACTTACAAGAAATATAGTTGCTACATGATAATAACATATGAGGCATTAGGAATCGACATGTAAGGTTAAAAACAAATAAAAATAATAACTATTTTTTAAAAACAAATTCCTAATAAAAAAGAAACAACAAATTCGGCCCAATTATTATCCAGGAACCTAAAAGACTCAACATATTATAATCTTATCAATTTTTCCCAAACAGCCCTTGCACACTAGCTTAAAAATAGCCGTCCCTAAACTGGTTAGTTGTAAGAAGAATTGATAAATTCAGTCCTGATTTAGCTATCACTCATTAACCATGGCAATGTAACCCACGCGCCAGAGTGCTTTAACGCTTAGATCACCCCTGTTCAGTCCATTGTTACTACTCACCCGTATATAAAACGTACGCGAGTCTAGCCTGATCATTTTATATAAAATAAATCGCACCCTAATTCTTTTTTGGATTATAGCAAACAATTAATTAGCATACTTTTTAGGTTGTATTGTTGTTCTGCTCATTGGTTATTTATATGGTGTTTATCATAATCCGATGGCCTCCGAGGTTAATGCCAGTGTTACTTGAGTTCAATTGCCCTCCCTACCAGTCCAAGGAGTAGGGCCTCGATTGTGTGGCGGGAGAAATGAAAATCAGAGCCAACACGTCTGACGTAATTGCCCTCGGGAGTTCTAACAAACGTGTTAATAACTTCTTATAATATTTATCTCTTTATCAAAGTAATACGAACTTTAAATATAAGCTATTAAAAATTAAGAATGGTTACAATTAGTCATTTCAAGACCATAGTTATACACTATTCAAAGGTTCTAGGTGACTAAATTTTACAATTCTATTTTTTATTATAATTTTTTTATACACAGATCCCTTTGTAATTTCATCACAATTAAAACATTCAAAAAAAAGCATTATTTTTGAAACGAAACAAAAAATCTTTGATGTGTTTTTCATTATAATATCTTATTATTATCTTGTCGATTTCTCTTCGTTGTTAGCTCCAGCTCTACTTATGAATAAGATCTTGCACACTACAAAACTTATACATTATATAACAAAAACAGTAATTATTTAAGAAAACATTAAAACATTTTATACGTTTATTCCAGTATAAAACAAAAAAAAAAAAAAAATGTTGTCATTTTTAATCATTTGAAAGTTTATTGTACGACTATTACTGTACAAATTATGTGCAGGTGTTTTGTTAACATTTCGCTAAAAATTGTGTATTTTTGTATAATAAAACCAAAGACAAATGGAGACCCACGTAGTACAGGACTGATCACGAAGAAAGGAAAAACAAAAAAACGACGCAATTCTCAAGCACATGTTGACCTAGCGGTTATTTGAGAAATTCAAATCCTATTGCTAAAATTTAAATATGTTTCTTTTCTTTTTTTTTTATTTATTTATTTTTTTTTTTTTCTTTTTTTATTTTTATTTTCTAATTTTACATTATATTTATTTTTTTTATCGTAGGGAAATTTTTTTGGTATTTTATGTATATTTCTCTATTTTCTAAATGAGAAGCATAAAAATCATGTCCAACCTCGAATCTACCATAAAAATATTTATATCGGGAAAATGAGATGCAGTAAACATGCGTAAGTTGAAATATAAGGAAACGTTTAAATATTTAAACAAGAATATTATTTACTCCATTATTAAATCGTGTGAATTTATATGTCATAGAGGAATAAACCATAAAGTATTTTTAAACATCAGTCTCTGATTAGTGTCTACTCCCAATTCACAATCTACAGTGTTGTGGTTCCTGAGGCCACAAATCTTAACAATCATTTTTTCTCCAATAACATCGTTAAAAAAGGCCTCCTACATTCTTCGCCAGTTGAACCCAACGTCCCTTTTTTTAACATCGGATGACTGTGGTACCAACAGGAACTTTCGATGCTGAATCAAATTATTTACTTACAGATAAAATATTTTTAATAAAATTTCTAATGCCCATAAATGATGAATAATGTGAGAGAAAAATGAGTACTCCCAAACATACTGTACCCCACCAGCTGCTCCCTCCAAAAGTCCCCACTTACCGAAAAAAATTAGTGCAATTTCTTCAAAAAAATATGTATATACCATTCTACTGAAAACAAAGAAAATTTCAACAAGTAATTTCATCAAAGAAACAAAAAATAAAAATCCGGAATTCGTACCACCCTCGACCACCCATAATCAGCAGCGCTCCGTATACATTTTTTCTTTCACACTAACTCGATGACGCTATTAGCGTGCAAAACCCAAAAATTTTTACTTAGAACTCACGACTAAGGTCCTTTTAAGCCGTCAGGAGAAATAGCGCAATAACCATAAAATAATTAATGTGCGGGTTTTAGTATTTCAACCTAATGGGTACTTCTGGTTTTTTTTTGGATTGCCGTTGTAACCCAAAATTTTTTAACGGGAAACAAATAAAACATAAATAATTTTATTATTTATTCTAATACGAAAGTCTACAAAACTAGACCTGCCCCCACGGCCCAAGTAACACAGTATCAACCCCTCCCCTACCCACTACGTGAAAAGCACTATTAGTAGTTAAATAAAAATAAATTCATAAACGATATATATATTATATTATCTATTATAATATATTATATTAATACATATATGCTATATATATATTATAGTATATATTAATATATATATAATATATATAATATTATTATATATACTTAATATATAATATCATATATAATAATATATATATATATTAAGTGATACTTAGGTTGCTTACTTATTACCCACAAAGTAAGATTATATATTCATAATTCAAGTAAAGCCATTGCTTCTCAACAATTATTATTATTTTCCAAGAACAACAAACTAGTACTTCACGTGTACATGTTTTGCAGAGAAAAAAGAACTTTTCTAAAATTCTCATATAAAATAATATAATTTATATAGTATACTAGTAGCAAATCATGTGTCAAAATACTTGAGTCAATAAAATCGATTTACATAGATTTTATTCACCCCCCTACTTCCCGAAGCGTTATAGTTGAAAACGAGGTAGGGGGCTGAAGTGCTTTGCATTAACACACATCCATCACTACGAAATAAGCTACTTCGGTGCTTAAACAAAAGTTTAATCAAATTACGTTAGGGAGATGTAGCAAACAAGTCACAGATGCATCCAATTAGACTTTACGGTGCTAACTTAGACGCCTTCTTCCATAACAATCCCATGGTAGGTTACGGCCTAACATATGAGGACTTACATAATCCCATCCTAGGTTAGGCAAACCTTGCGGGCCGGCTAATAAGTACTACGGTTAGGATCACACAGTTATAGTTTGGTTGTTTAAAGGACACAGTATGAGGGAATTTTATCAGCAAAAACGGAAATATATATATATATACTAAAAAGTAAATAGATAAATAGCCATAGTATTAAAACATATGACCATCTAAAAATAG
The DNA here is from genome assembly GCA_015478945.1 of Trachelipus rathkii. Taxonomy (NCBI): domain Eukaryota; kingdom Metazoa; phylum Arthropoda; class Malacostraca; order Isopoda; family Trachelipodidae; genus Trachelipus; species Trachelipus rathkii. The sequence goes on along the minus strand of JABUQX010017090.1, from coordinate 11,672 downwards.
TGCTGGCCAAGTACCCAAATAACTAATAGAAAGGTAAAAGACACGAGTACAATAACCGCCTGGATATATATAAATATATATAATAATAATACTAGTATATGTATTATATATATATATTAACCAAATAAAGGTATTTTACAAACTAAATTCAATAAATTAAATAAATTTTTATTTCATTTATAACATCTTAATAAGTATATATACTATATATATATATAGTATATATGATAATAGATATACTATATGAGCATCTATAGTATATATATAGTAGATACTATATACTATACCGATGCTATAGTATTATTTATTATACCTGCAAGGATACATTTATATCAAAGAAAAAACAATTTATGAGTAGTGGTAGAACATATTTATAAGTAGTTAATTGATATTATATTATTTATTATATATATATATATATATTATATATCTATAGTAATATATATATACTATATATACTTATATATAGTGTAATATATTAAACACGATGATATTAATATTATACATTTACGCTAAGCCACATATACAAAGTATACTTGTAGTACCCCGCTGCCCCAATAATTAACTATATAATACTTAGAAGAAAATTAATATTATATAATACTAGCCATAATACCCAAACAAATTGCCCGTACCTAGCCTCCACATAACCGTAAATATATATAGCGAACTAATATCGTATATATCAATAACTCGAATATATCAACTATAGTTCGAGTATATCAAGATATTCGGAAGCTCAACGAAAAACAAAGGCTGAATTTTACCCTATTGCTCAGCTCAGTTATCATACATACTATGTATACAAGAACAGCTATATAGTATTTTTATAAATTGTACCTATATTATTATATTGAATATATAACTTATCAACAACTATACAATATTAATTTCCATACTCACGAGGTATTTTATTATATTAGTATATATATATATATAATATATATAATACTAGTAATGAATACCATCTAAATATACGCATAAATATTATTATTATATATATATATATTATATTATATAAATATATATATATAATAAAGAACTCATAGATTATATCATACTATATATAACAAAGGGCCATATAGTATCAGGAAATTAAAATGATACATAGTTATGTAATTTAGATAGTATACATATAATATATATATAATAGGAATATATATATATATAATATATTATATATATATTATATACACCTATAATATAACCCTATGAGCCTATACTATCATAATACTCCAGATATATATTATATATTATTACTTATATAGTATATATATATATATATATAGTATATAATAGTATAATATATAAATAATATCATATATAAATGATATATAATATATATATACATATATTATACTATATATATATAAATATATTATATATAGTATATATATATAATAGAGGAAAAGAAAAAATATAATATAAGTAATATACGAAAATAATATAATAAAAATATAATAAAAGGAAAACATTGCAGAACTTAAAAATAACGAATAAATGGAGAGAGTTGCGCCTATTTGCAGATGGCCCTGTGCCACATATTTCATCAATGCTATATATATGATAGTATATATAGTCCACCCTGTTGTGATTTATTTGCTATTACCCATATAATAATATATTTTTTATTGTATACTAATGTGGTGTATTGTGATTCTTGATATTTTGATATACCTCATATAGTCTCATTATTAAACTTGCATGCGGCGCCACCATAAAAATATGTAATGTTTTAATAATAATTTTAACTTTAATTGTTGCCTTAACGAAAAGTTACATGAATTGTAATAAACTTTTGTACCCCAAACAAATAGCAACATTAGATTTTAGTTATTAAAATGATGCCAGCCGTAATAACTAGAAATAGTAATATAGGGGTAATATATATAATGATTTATATATTATATATATATATATATATAAAAATATATATAATATATATATAGATATATAATATATACAATCATATATATATATATAATGTCATAATATTATATATATATATATTATATATATCATATAATATTATATCTATATATATGGAATAGGGAAATAAAATAAATAAACATATATATCTATTTATATATTATATAGTATATATATAGTTCAGGAGTATATATAGTATTATTATTTAATACTAATAAATATGTAAATATAAATTATGGTAAATTTATTTTTCCCAATATACGAAATATATAATATTCGAGACGACTATAGTATCCCCTATTAAAATATCCATATATAATATATATAGTATATATATATATTATAAATTAAATACACACACACACACACAAAGTAAGGCTAAGCCGATCTATTCGTATAGCTTTTCGCTGTAATGTATCGACTCCACGAAATAAAACTCGATCATTCGATTTTCCCGACAAGGTGTTGAGAATATACCAGCTTATTTTTCTTTTTCTTTTTTTTCGTTACTTTAGTTAATAAGAACGCTTGGCCAGTAGAATTATATCCCAGACATGCCTAAATTGCATTAGTGGAATAAAACCCTAAGGTAAGCTTGACGTATCAACGGACCTACAATTACCCTACGTAGTTAAACTGCAATCCTATAATAATATATATAGTAGTAGTATATATATATATATATAATATATATATTATATATCATTACTATGAAAATAAATTATTAATAAAAACTAATATGAAGTGCTTTAGTTGTAAAATTATAATAATCATAATATACATATAAACTATGTAAACATTCTCACGCCCCATGAACACCTCAACCCGAGTTTATATTATTATTTTATTAAGAAATTATGATGAGTAAGTTATAAATAATTATGAAATATATTAATTTTTGATATAAAGATATATTCAATATTTTAATCTAATAATTATATCCATAATAATAGTATATGATAATTTGAGTAAGTGATAATATAATTAAGTGAATAGTTTAGATGGCAAGTAGAAAGTATAATCTATATTATATATATAAATTAATCACTATGATACAAAAAATAAAATCTCATAATGAAGCTGAAATCTCAAAGAAGAAGTTGTAATTTAATAATATATATTACTAAATATATAATAATATATATTATAACTAATAACCTTAGTAATGTATATATATAATATAACACCCTATACTATATATATAATTTTTATAGTGAATCAAATAACAAAAAATAAAACAAGTCTTTTATCTCTTATATATAATAATATATAAAATCACCCCAATAAGCCCATAAATTGAGTAAAAGTATATATACCCCCTCACCCTACACCTATAGCAGTAATAAATAACGTATATATTTGAAAATATAGGATATACAAGTAATTGTGTCGATAGTCATTAATTATTTTTCAACTTTATTAAATTGTCTTTGACATCTTTTTCTAAATTCGTTTCAACATGCATAAATTCGAATATATTTATTTCTATCGTGCATTTACAAAAAAGTTCCGAATAATATAGGAATATATATAAGGAAAGGTCATATATAAATATAAGTAGTAGGGCTAATATGATATATATATAGTATATATAAGTTATGAGCTATATATATATAGTATAGTTACCAATATAATATAAATATAGTATGTATTTGAATTTTTATTATATATATATATATATATATATATATGTTTGTGTGTGCGCGCATTTGAGCATGTGCATGTTTGTGTGTGCATTTTCGATATTTTCATACCTCATTATATATGTATCTGGGTTGAGGGGTGAATAAATTACTGAGGGTGGGAGCTTGCCCTTGCTACGTGTCAGAAATACGTATTTCTAAATCTCTTTCGGGACGGTTTAGCTAATTTAAACTGATAAAGGAAACGGTGTGTTCCGCGAAAAATTTGGATTTACGTCCGACTTTGCAGTAAAAAAGATTTTTCAAACAAAAATTAAAAATAGAAATTTCTGTCTTTGATTTTCGCTGACGATTCTTGAATTTGCTTGAAAGGTTTTTAATGTAATCAAACATTTTGGAGAGTTAGGCCCAAAGCCTAATATGAGCTTAGGTTTTTATGTTAATATTCCTTAATAGGTTCTTAGGGAAATATAATTTTTAATTAATTTATTATGTTATTTATTTAATTAATTAATTAATTTATTTATTAAACAGTTTTTATATTGACTTTAAATCAAGAAAATATTATTACAAAGTTTCGTCTTTAATTTATTTGTATTTTCAGTTACAGTAGTTTTAAATCAGTGGTCTCCAAAGTTGGGTACGCGTACCCCGAGGGTATGGAAATTGATACTTGGGGTACGCCAAAGAAGTTGGCTCACGATCACTTGCGATTGTATGATCGTGTATCACGTGAGAGCGAAGTTCTCCCATTGGTCCACTGTGTCGTATATTATATTATATATTATTATATATTATTATATTATATTATATTATAGTCCTTTAGGGTTACAACTTATAATTATTTTCGTCTTAGGGGTACGCAATCAAAAAAGTTTGGAGATCGCTGTTTTGAAATCATCGTTAACCGCCAAAGTTTTTTAAAAATTTTTGCTTGCCCTGTAATTGTATTTTATTTTCCTCAACTATGACTTTTCAGATATTGATTATAAATAAATTTGTTGATTAATTATAGTAATTTTTTAAGTATTTAAACAGGGCTGCACTAGCCGGAGCTGGCAAAATTTTATGCCCGGCTCCGACATTTTTAAAATTACCCAGCTCCGAGTTCCGTTGGCATCTTTAATATAACCTTACCGGCTCCGAGCTCGCGCTCTACCGGGATTTATGAATAAAATTGTTCGGCTTCCTACTCAATAATAGTTTGTCAAAAGTATATAAGTTCCTTCAAATCCAAAATCTTACACCCCATGAGAATCATAAATCGCCTCGTAAATGACCTTAAAACCTCCCTCTTAGGAATGTATTATGCTCATAAGAATAGGAAGTTTAGATGTATTAAAATTTCACTGACATATTTTTTAACCTTCAAGAGTTAAAAACTTAAGAAAATACGAAATAAACAGAAAAAAATATGGCAACCCTAAAGAGAATAGCAGAAAAAAAAAAGAATAATTAATGTCATTATGACAACCTGATAATTTTAAGTATATAAGTTCCTTATAAAAATTACAAGCATCGTGTATAATTACAGTAATTATAAATTTATTAAAAAAGTTTTTTTTTTTTTTTTTTTTTAAAATTTATTTTTTTTTAAAAGTGGGGAACCAAATCTGATAATTTCGTGTTCATACTAAAGCTGTAAAAACTATTCCCCTCGTGGAAAACTCATGAGCTGCCAAAGCCTGAACAGAGATAATTTATTCAAACAGATTTATTTATTCAATATATATATATATAATATATAATATATTATATACATATGGAACTTACGGCATGCAAATATAAGCTATATAATTTTGATAATCATAGAAATCTTAAGATAAATTTTAAGATATAATTTAGTAAAATATTTATGAAAAAAGTAGATTTATTAAATAAAAAATAGCTAAAAAATCTATAGAAATATATATATATTAATATATACAATATAGATAATATATTATTTTTAAATCGCCCTCCTAATTGTTTCATTATAAATAATTTCTCCTTTGAAACTGCGTGTCAGATTATCCACATATAAATTATTCAAAAGACAATTTGTTCTAGAAAATTAAGAACTTCTTCAATAACAGTTCCTTCTATAACGCCACTGTCACGTTAGACCCGATGTTAGTAGTGTGCTTTGTTATAAAGAAGCAGGTATAAGAAAATAAGCTAGACCCAAGGCTCAAACAATTTTGGTCTACTTTTAATTTGCTATCTTTTTATAGTAAATTTTCAATTTTATTAAATGAATACAAATCTTGAAGAACTTACATTTAACACATTTCAGTTTGTATATGAATTGATGTATCGATGTACCGGCGATACAGTACCGATTACCTGTATCGCCCAAGCCCGTGTTTTACCAAGATGGGACCGAATGGTACCTTGGCTGTTATCGATCTTCCCAACCAATTTTTCATGAAGTGCTAACACGTGGCCACGTTACTGCTCGTTATACCTCACGCTCTTTCAGACATTTTGCACCTTGTAAAATTTAAGTTACGAATAAAATAAATTTAATTAATCTCTTCTGCCTCTCGCGCTCCTTCTTGTATATCTTGAAGGTGTTGATAAACAAATACTGTGACCCCGCTAAACTTCCACCCTGGGCAGGGAGCTGATTCCAGAAGGCCATGTTCGCTCTGCGTCCAACTTCCTAGCCAACTCCGCCAAATTGAAACTTTTTTCTAATAATTAACAACAAATGTTGACTGGAGGTTAACCATTAAGAAGGCGGACAGTGGTGAAGGTATCCTTCCAGTTCATCTTGTCTCTTGACCTACGATTGCCACTTTAAAACTTCCATTAAGCTTCTGAATGCTCTGCACCCTAAAGTGCCTTTGTGTTAGCTCGAAATTCACATTACTGCCACACCAACTTCAAACCGTTGGTCCACATCCTGTCTCGCTACTTGAGACAACTGTAATTGAGCTACAGTACATTAGTCATCAAAGTCGATCGAGTTGGGAAGGAGAAAGGATGAGATTGTCTTGAAATGTGAGTCGCAAGCAGGAAACTCCCTCAAAGAATGATGGTGCATAGGAACGCAAAAGAAAAAACTTGCGAGCAAACAAGTTAGAAGAACCAATTGAATTTATAATCCAGCCACGAGAAGGAAGAAAAAAGTTAATCCAGCATAAACTGTGGCTCAATCAGAAGTTTAAAAGCGACATGAGTCGCAAGGGCAAGGGCGCTAGTTCGATCCTTAGTCCCGATTCTTTGTAAATATTACCTAGAGAAATTCCCGGGTAATGAGCATAGCGAAAACAAGGAGGCTGAAGAAAGATTGGCATATCTTTCAGTTGGGCCATTCAGCAAAAAAAACGACAACAAATCCACAGATTGAAATAATTGAGGACCTGCGAATAGAATAGGGCAGCACAAATATGCTCTCGTGTGTAGTGTGTATAGCATACAGTTCGTGGTTTAGAAAAGTTTAGAAAAAGGAGCCTGGCACCGGCGGTGTAGAGTAGGATAGTTAACAAATCTACAAGCACTAGACCAGCGTCCTAAATCTTTTTTTGACTCTCGTACACCTAAGTAGAAATAATTATAATTTGTATCAGTATTGTACTGTTTAACATTACTTGGGTCATTATGGTCCAGTAGAGATTTCATATATAGTTAATATATATAATATATATATCTACACTTATTAGATATATATTATAATATAGTATTATATATTATATTAATATCTTATTTATATATATAACATATCTATTATAGTAAAGCTGAATAGACAGGACACACACATTTTTGAAATCCAAAAAAATCTCAGTCAGAAAAGTTAATTAAGTAAGTTTTTTTAAGAAATTTATAGTGAGCAAGTCTCTGTATTATAGCCAAGAAGTATACACATAAAGAATTTCTTAAAACTAACTTAACTTAACTTTTTCTGAACTTTATTAAAATTTTGAACATTAAAATTTTTTTTCAGAAAAAATAATTGCACCAGACTGGAACCGGAACCAATATCCTATATATATATAGATGATATTAGATGTAAGAGCAGCAAAATATAAAAACTATCCACTCGATATTTTATGGGATTACATACCATTGATTTTTAGTAGTTAAATCATTAGTTGTAATCGATTATTATAGATTAGCACATATAAAATATACAACCAGATTTGCCAGTTTGGTGCATTTGCAATTTTATGCGTTTAATACAATAATTTAAGTGCAAATTACTACTTTTATGACTTGGAAAATTTTTAAGTCCATTATGTGCAAAATTTTACTGCTTTTATTTGTATATTATATATTATTGCTTTAGAAATATTGATTTACTTTTTTTTTAATAAATCTAGCAATGTGGATTATTATTAATTTTTGGAAAACGTGCTGCTAAAGAGGTGAAAATATTAAGTACTTGGTTTAATCCGTTTTTTAAGTGGTGTCAGCGTAAGGTTTAGAATGAATGTTAGATGATTGTTTCATATATGCCAAAAGATTGGTGCTTATTTTATTAGCATTTTTTATTTTGTCAACTAATGTAACCCCAGTAGCAAATGATCAAATGTACGTTATTTAGCCAAAAAGAGTAACTGTCACTGGCTTTAACCTTATTTTCCGTGAGTATATAATATTATATTATATATATTATATATAATATATTATATATATATATAATTATATATATTAATATATATCTACGTAATATAATACTTATATATCTTTCAGCAAGCTAATAAACGTCTTCAGTTAAAGTTAGAGCTGTTTTACGCACAGTGGACATCAGTAAAAGTTAATAGGTTACTTACAGACATGATCCGCAGCCCCTAAAATGGATATTTTTCTTTTAGGGCTCGAGACGATGGGGACAGAGGTTGGGCATAATGTTTCATACCCCGGAAGGGATGGTCGGAAGAAACCCCGCGGACACCAAAGACCCAAGAAGGGGGTTCCGGAGACATCCCGGAGGGGGTAATTAGTCGTTAGTCCCCCCAGCATAGACCCACTAGAGGCGAGAGACCCGACTCTGACATCGGGCGGTACCTGGGTATTCAGTTATTGACTTTACCACAAACAATTTAAATCCCAAAAAATGAGTACTTTATGGACATTTATTCGCAACATCTATTCGTACTCTATAAATCTGAAAACCATTTGGAACATGGTTTACTAATATATAATATATATTATTTATAATATATAATATCATATAATCTAATATATATATATATATTATATATATAATATATTATTATAAATAAATATTATATAAATATATGAGTATACTTAAGTTTCTTTCTGGACTATCGATATTTAAGTATAAACGATTTTCAATAAACGTCTATCGATTATACCAAAGATACCGAGATGGGGAAATATGTGAAACACAAACAACATTATTACTATATATATATATATATATTATATATATTATATATATACTATATATATATATCATATATATATATATTATGTATATATTAAGTTTCATTCTAACCTATCGATATTTAAGTTTTAAAAATGATTTTCGATATATGATGTAATCGATATTACCAAGGATACGAGAAATCTAAATTATTCAAGAAGCACAACAGCACAACGTATAACTATATACTATACTACTTATATTATATATATAATATATATATATATATATATATATATATATATTATATAAAATATAATTATATAATATAGTTGCTTTATTATTGAGTTAAATTTATTGAAACTTAAAATGAAAATGTTTAATAATAAACAGCACCATTTTTTTTAAATTCAACGTTTTATGTTAGGTTCTTATTTAGTGAATATTGAATTTGAAATTGAAGAATTTATTTCAAATTTGTTAGAATTGATAACTATGACTAATCGTGTTAGCAATGCTGCTACATTTTAGTTTGAAACTAGATAAAAAGGTTTGTAAAGGCATATAAAGAATGTGTGAAATATAATATAATAGCGTGTAATAAAGAGTAATTATATTTTTAATTTCATCTAATAAACATGAGTTGGGTTATATCAAGAAGGTATATTAGTTATCCATATATATTTTTTTCAAAATCTAGAATTCTACATGAGCCTTTATAATTATGTCATTTCTGTACAACGAATAGTATACACGCAGCTAACGTGCTATTTTAATGCCAGTGTAACCAAACAGTTATAGTTGGGTTTTTTTTGCACAATTACTAATACATCGACTTGTTTGTTATGGAGTAAATAAAAATAAAAATAAAATAAATAAAATCACTCTGAGAATTTTTCGGGGGAGTTCGAGGCCAGGTGATGACAAACGAATTAATATATCGTTAAATATTGAAGTGGAGGCATCGTAGACGTAAACCGGCACGTATAGGGCATCATGACCGTAACGGGAAAACAGGCGCTACACGGGGACGTTCGTGTTGTATAATGATGACCGGGGGTAGCTGTTAGAAGGCGGGTGCGTAAGAAGAACGGCTCGAAGGTACGCTTCATAGATACTCCGTATAAGAGCGCGACACCTAATTTCTCCTGACTCCTCCTGCAGGGACTTAGTAAATCCCATAATTCTCCGTACTCTCCCGGAAGCAGAGAGACCTAGTTACATACGAATCGTGTTCCATCTATTTATCTAACCAGATTAATCCTAGGGGTATTCTTTAGTTGAAAAGAAAAAAAACAAATATAGTAGCCGACTAATCATCATTTTAGATTCCGCCGTCGTCAGTAACATATAAAAAGTCTTCTAAATAGCCTTTCACTCATATTATACTAATAATTAAAACAATTTTTTTTTTCTTTTTTTTTTTTTTTTTTTTTTTTTTTTTTTTTATGTTGGTCGCATAATTACACGCTAAAATTGGACCAGCAATTCAGCAATGTATTCCTGTTTTTCCCTGGAAGTTGTTTTTATGTAGTTTTTTCCAATGTTCAAAGTTGTTTGATGGTATCTATGCTAAATATTATTAACTATTATATTATTATATATTATAGTTAATATATATTATATATATATATATCTATAATATTTAATATATATATATTACTATAGTTTATATATATTCATAATATATATATAATATATATTATAATATTATAGATATTCATTATTTTTAAGTATATTTAAGTATATATATAATATAGTAATATTAATCATAGTAACTTTCTTATATATTACTCAAAATATACAGTAAGTTCCGTTATATCTTTAATACTTCTTCCGATTATTCGGAAAAAAGTATCGTACCCGTTATATTCTACTTATTTTCCGTTTTATCTCTCGCACAGAGATAAGAAAGTGAACAAAGTGCTCCAGACAGATGACATACTTTAGACTTCTACTTAACTTATTTAGCTTTTGACTCCGATGTACATTAATTCACGACTAGTAATATATCTTATGTAACTTATTGGTTTGTCGTATGTACTTAAATTTTTCAAAATTATCCTGAAACGAATCATTACAAACATAAACTACTTTATTGCTAAAGAATATGCTTAACGAATCCTGACAAAAAATACTTAGTTATATATATCTTCATCCACTAATTCATATTAAATTTGCACCACTCCTCACATTATTTCCATCATTCATAGCATTTATTTTAGCCATAGCTCCGCAAATTTGTGTAGATCTATTTCTAGATTGCAAGTGCCATTCTGATAATTTCAAACTGCTACTAATAACCATATACAAGTCCTTTTCAGCAACAACAAAGTACATATATTTCCCATTCCTATTCCATCTCATTCCCATTCCCATTCCCATTCGTTTATATCAGACAAGCTCAGAAACTTGTGCTAGACATGCTAAACATTAATAACATATCGAGATTCATAACAGTGGTAGTCTATTTATAACCGTAAGCAGCGATATAGAAACCTATTTTAATCGTCCATCTTTCATCTAACATAATTTTACATAGATTATGAAAAGAACTATACCTATCACAAGAACCTTGTGGAACACCACTATTTATGATTTATGACCATTCCGCACTACACATAGTCTTTAGTAACTCACGTCAGTTTTAAGTCATGATAATATATATATATATATTTATATATATCTATAATTATTACTATATATATATTATATATATATATTATATTTAGTATTATGTATTTATATATATTATATTATTGAATATAAATAGAGAGGAGAGATGT
>JABUQX010017089.1:7500-23152 GCA_015478945.1 Trachelipus rathkii | reverse complement strand
ATATCTGCTACAAAAATAGCTTGCCTTCTAAATCGGATCTTAAAGTTTTAAGTTGCAGATGAGTAGGAAGGTCATTAATTTCCACAGAACCAATACGTTTTTCTAGCTCTAGCTTTAATGTGCGATCGTGTTCATTCTTTTTTAAACCGCCATCATTTAATCATCTTTCGATTTGGCAGTGATGGTCAGGAAATAGCGTTCTTAGCGTTGCAGATTAATGAAGTAGTACATCCTATTACATCGCGAGCACAGAAGCTGTAAGGAGGGCGCTGCATTTTTTTGATATGTTTCTTGTCAAATGGTTCAATAGCTTAATGGCAGTGTGATTATGATGTCATTTTCCACATTAATGAGAATTAATTGGAATACAAACTTGGGTGCTAACGAAGGAAGAGGTTTCTATTGATAGGCAATACGTTCTTCGATCATATAAAGTATGTACTCCTGCGAGTTGGAGTCTTGACTAACATTAAGATATGGAATATCAAGTCGTTTGCCTCTTTTGAATTGCCTTCAACTCATCTCCATTTTTATTTCTTTTCAGATTCGTCTTAAGTATTTTTATTAAAAATTCTTATCAAATCTTCCAACAATATAAAACCATCCGCTCTCGCAACATTCCGCAGGGTCAAAGCCGCGGCATCGGGATGCGGATGCGGTCTTTAAAATGTGCGGATGATCCGCGGATGCGGGAATGACGGATGCGGGATTCCGATTAATCGTGCCATCACTAATATATATATATATATTATATATATATAGTATACTACATAAGTACGTATATATATATATACTACGTATAATATATATATAATATATATATATAAGTTATATATAGTATTATATATATATATATATATATATATATAATTATTATATTATTATATATATATAATATATATATATTACAAATCCATTTGAAATAAAAAATATCTCGAGTTGCAATTTCGTACATTTTTGCTTGTAAGAAGTTTCATTAATATATTAATTAAGAAATTCAGTAATATATTAAGTTTTAATAATATATTTTGCTGATAGAAAGAATTAATAAAGACTCACGCTGATATAACATGTGGAAAAGTATATATGATTGTATATGGGACCAGTTTTTGACAGAGTTCTACAGGTGTTGCGTGAAATATGAGGTATTATTTAGAAAAATTATGAAAGATTAATGAAAAGAAAATAGTGTGATTAGAATTACCTGGGGAAGACGGTCAATAAAATCAACCAAGTTCACATACGTGGATGATTATATAAGAAAGAATGTTCGTTAAGGAAGCATATTAAAAATAAGCTATAAAATAATTATTGACTAGGGAGGGGAAGACAGACAGGATTTTCAAGAAACAAAAATGGACCTACTAAATTTCTTGGAATCAAAATATTGTGATTTTATGCTTTTTTTTTTAATAAATTTTAATAAATTTTGATTTTATGTTTTGTGATTTTTTGATTTTTTCTTTTGTGTTAATAAAATTTTAATAAGTTTTACCATAATTTTTAACAGATGATTCTGTATTACAAGTTAAATGTAGAAGGTATGGGAGTGGAAACTCCTACAATTGTTTGATCTTTCTGCATGCAGTTGCAGCACACCCTAAATATAATTAATTATTTAATAAATTGATAATTATTAATTAGATTATGGTTAAATGCTTCGAGGAAGAGGGAGGCAAAACATGTGCCAACTCAGGACACTGAAATATATTTCGACATTACTTTGCTAAAAATTTTTGATACTCAATTGAACTTTTAAGACTGATTTAGTTTATCTTCTTAATTTATGGATGGAGAAAACCGGGTGCTTTAAAAACTACGCTTGAAGCGTTCTTTTTTGGGGACGTGGTGGATGGCCTAGTGGTTAGAGCATCCGGTTATTGTTAACACTGCGACGAGGTGTCCAATGTTCGAATCCCGCTGATGGAGAGTAAAATCTCCTTAACCCTAGATTCAACCGATATGCTCATTCTTGAAAGAGCTTTACTGGTCAGTCTAGAACACTCTTCTTCTTTCCATTTTCTCTACTTCCATTAGATCTTAGTACCAATATGAATTTTTATTACATGAGGAAAAATTTCTCTAAATTAAAATTTTATTAAAATAAAATTAAGATGACAAAAATTCTAAAAATCATAAAAATTAGAAACAATATTTAATTAAACAAGATGATATACCGGAAATGTATCAATACCACAGTTGCTATTCCTATTTCGAGCCATCATGATGTACCCGTCCTTACCCAAGTTGGAGCCCCAGGAATTCTTAACAAGCCAAAATAGCCTTGTCCGATTTCAGTAGTTCCATATCCAACTATTAGTATAGCGTGATTTAATATTCTGGATCGATATAAATCACGTGAACGATCATAGAATACTTCATCTTTATATTTCTTGAAGCTATTTGTTAACTGAATAGGTGCAGATATTGGTCCTACAGTTGCCACAGCTTTGCGTAACACTTCTTCTTCTTCTTCTTCTTTGCTTCTTCTTCTTTTTCTTCTTCTTCTTCTTCTTCTTCTTCTTCTTCGTTCTTCTTCTTATTCTTCTCTTCTTCACAAAAAAAAAAAAAAAAAATAATAGAAAAAAAATAAATAAATAAAAATAATATTAATAATAATTTAAAATTTTTGATTTTTTATCATTAGGTGTACCTAATTTCTATATTGTTATATATTTTTAATGATAATCTGGTATTTTGGGAATTATAGTTTTATAACTTACTGGCCTTCGTATGGATAACTTTGATCGGTATCAAACCACCACCATTTTGGTTAATGTAGCTAAAAGCACAGTCATTAGTCCTCCATATGCAACCTTTTCTAGATGACTCATACTCCGTATTAATGACACAGTCAACTTAAATTCTGTATCTCCGGATAAGACTTACAAAGTTTTTTCAGGTTTTTCTAAATTAGACTTTCCAGCTTCCAGTCTGAAAAAGAAAATTAAATAAGAATATTTATTTTTTATTTTACTGGTACTACAGTAGTATTGGTATTTTATTATATATTTAATTCAAATGATGATACTCTTTGTATGTAATGATAGTTACTGACGAAATATCTAAAAATGCTTTCACTTCAGCGATGCAACTATAAGAACAAAGTAGAGTGATAGTAACAATAAGCAAACAACCAGTATTTGAACCACTCTTCTTTGATTCCTAGGTAGATCAATTACCTAAGTTTCGATTCCCACACTAGAAGTCGTCAACGAATGCTACCTTATCTAATTTTGATCTCAATATAGATATACTATCTATAGCTATATAATATTTATACTATATATAATAATATATATATATATATTATATTATATTAATTATATATATATTATAATCATAGTACTATTATATATATTATATACATATATAATTTATTAAATTAGTTCCGTATATATATTTATATAATCACTATATATATATATCTTAATTTTTATATATATAAGTATAATAATATGATATATTTATATATTATTATAGTAATTATAATATTATATTTATATATATATATATTGCATATGTATTATATATTTAATATTTTATATTATATATATATATACTATATTGTACCCTGGAAAGTGGTTAAAAATGCTATGATTAATTTAATAAATAAATATATATATATATACAATATATATAATATAATATATAATAATAATATACTATTAATATCTATTATCTACTTAATATATATATATTATATATATAATTATTTAAATATAATTAATATAAATATAATAATATTAAAAAAAATACATTATATAAATATATATTATAATAATATATATATAATATTATAATAATATATTAATATATATAATAATAATATAAATATAAATATATATATAGAATCCGAAAGAGTAAGAATTGAACCAATTAAGTAGAATCTGTTTAGAACAGGTGAATAGGATGGTGCTTCGTAACTGATGAAATGTGAGGGGAAGAGAGTGGGAGTTATACCACATCGTAAAACCCCTAACAGGCATAATGAAGAAGTGATAGTGAATTGTGTGGGTTTGGAAAGAGGAAAAAGAAAAGTATATTTTTGTGAGGATGATTTATTAGAAAGAGGAGGTAAATTGAGGAGAGTGATAAAGTTGTAGAATGGTATTTAATCTGATCCTGATATAGATGAGAATTTAATGTAATTATGATCAAGAACCTAGGAGGCATGATGTGATGATGTAGGATTTGGAAGTTGTAAAAAAAACGTATTGTATGAGTGTAAGCCGAGGGATTGGAGGAGATGCCAGTATATAGTACCAACTTATATAAGGGTAGGGTGAGGATTATAGGATATTCCGGGTGTAGGAATTAAATGGGGAAATTAGTTATAATTTGATGATGTGTAAGGAAGATAATGGTTGGTTGGTCCGAATAAAAGGCTCTAGAGTGAACTGTGCCCTCCAGGGATCTAGATGGTGAAGAACCAATGGTGGGGTAGAGGATTTGTTGAGATATCAAATCCTTGACATGAAAAAAATCGGATGAAAATAACTGAGTAGAGTAAAAAAGGAAATACTAATAAATTAATAAAAATAATATATTTATGTATTTTATGATTTGACCAATGTAAGACCTGATATCTAGGTTATATGGAAACTTCTAATTATATGGTTAATGATATATTTAGGTTAACTGATAATCCCTCATGAAATTCAATCAAAAATGATTAGTATGACGAAGTGAAAGAATGGTAAGTAAGAAAAAATGGGTAAGTTGTAAAAAGTGAACTTAGATTATAATATTTAAAAGCGGAGTTGAAGGCAGGGATGCGTTATTTTCTCAGGCTATTATACATGATTTGAGTATATTGGATAGGGTTAATGAAAGAAATTAGAGGTAGGGGGAGGCTGTTAGGTGTTAGCTCATTGGAGAATGGATGAATGTTGAGTATGTCCTGCTCAAATTTAACTTTCTTAATATGATTTGTATTTCCTACATTTATCCCATACCATTCATTATTTACTTCTTTAAGGATGTGGTAAAAAAGAATTCAAATCCGTATCATTTTATTGGGGGTTATTATGAAGCCAATACGTAGATATAAGAGTATAAAGTTTTAGATTGTGTGGAGCAGTATTTAAGGACTAGTCCTTCCGGTGTTATAAGCACCAATGTTGAGATGGTGCGCGAGCTAAACTAGGAACAAGTGTGGTATGCTGATGTTCACAAGACATATTATAAGGGAATATACTGAGTATGCGAATCGAAAGGGAGGTATGAGATGAGGACAGTTTGAGTGTTTCAGTATTATGAACTGTACACAAGTGCTACTCCATACTTTGATATAGTACGTGACATTAGTATGTCAAGGATCTGGATGTCTCGATATGTGAAAGCGTAATGCGGGTGGGAAAACTGGTCTAGATAGAGATTAAAGTTAGCTATGAGTGCGCAGAGGGTTTTTACTTAAGGGGTGTGTTGATTACCAGGTGTAGATTTAAGTAAAGATTAGGGTTTTGAAGCTAGACTTATTTCGGGTTTATCGTATTTACTCAAACGAGAGATGCTTCAGATCTCTTAAGGTTTCCCATTTGTGTTCTAGTCGTTATGAACATAAACCTTCCTAGTGGTTTCACCGTGTGTAGGTGGTGAGAGAGAACTGATTATAAATGCTTGAATAGAAATTGACAATTATAGAGAGATTGTTTTGAGTGGGGTTTTTTAATAAATGAGGATTATAATGTAATAATAGTGAAGGTAAAGTATTATAAATGAATAAAGTAACAATTTTCAGATGATAGTGTATTTTGGTTATAAAGGAATGGATGTGATATAGACAGATCAGGAATTTATATAGTAAGTGACCGAGAAGTCATATTTATTAAATAGAAGGTTTTGTGTAGAATGTCTTCAGTTAAGATTCTTGACCGTAGAAAACTTTGTGGTCTACATCCAGCATCACACACCATACATAGTTACTATTTGAGAGATACGAAGTATAAAAGGTGTAGATTATAGTTAGTATCACAGTTATAATATATAAAAGTAAATATGTATACTAACTAGTATTATATATAGATGAAGAGGATTATGTGAATTTTTTTGGCAAGAGGCTCGAGAAGTAAGGCTAGCATAAATTGGATTAAGTTGAATATATATAGGACCTCTATATATGATGGGTGTTTTGTGGATATATATGGGAGGGTATGAGTTGCCTACCTCATACTTGAACAAGGCATTGAACTCCCTACATAACGAATATGCCATAGGTGAGCGCAGTCAGCAGTTCCCACCGTTGACATAGACCAGGAAGTTTTGTATTGTTTTTTTATAATTCCCACTAACGTTGAGCGGACGAGTGTCTACTAGCGTCTAAATTTGTTAATTCCAATGAGGGTGGTAATGCCTTCGTATTATCTCTGATTATGTTCAGCAACAAGCAACTTATAGTCCAAAAATGCTTTCAATCTAATATTATCCACATGTTGAGAGTACGTCTTCCCAAATTTTCGTCTGAAAAGTAGAACTTAATTACATTACTTTTGAAATAATCTCGGTGTTTAAAGTCCAAGTCATGGAATTGTATATGTATTTAAAATATACTGTACAATAAATATGCATTATGTATATTTTAGCTGGATTGGTATATTAATATACTAAATCCTCAGATTTTCTGCTTTGATAACGATTAAAAAAAAATACATTTAAAGAGGTGAATTAATTTTAATTGTCACTTATTACAAATAAAAAATCAATATAATTTCCCACTGAATGTGACGTCATTATCTGGTTGATAGTTACGAGGAAGTCAAAGAAAATGAATGGCTTAATTGTGTTATGTAGAGTGAAATACTAATACATGTAGTTTACGATTGTTGTATATACTAAGAGATACGGGTTTAGGGCATCCTATTATGTGCATCCACTCACTATATAGGTATTTCACGACTACTCATCACGATACTATCTACTCAACATAACTTTCTACTTACCTTAACTACTTTTTCTGACTCCAAGCTTACTAACTAGCTACTATGTGGACTACCTACCCTCTTAACTCAATTTAAATAAAATCGCCCCAATGAATCTGAGAGAGTGAATAATAAGGTATAAAGAAGTCCAATAAGATAGATGATGAAATAAGGTATTTGATGATGATTGATATAAGTAATATATGATGAATAATTAATAATGAAGTAGTATGATGTATGATTATTATATAGATAATAAGATAATAATATCATATATAATTAAATAATATATATTACTATTAAATTAATTTTAAAATGAATAATATAATAATACTAAAAAAATAAAGATAAATTAATAATATAATTATATTATAAATTATAAATATATGGGTACAATAACATTACTTACTTTACCTTATTGTATTACGTTAATGAATGATCCCATTCCTTCAATTGTAAACACTACGCGAATAATAATAATTCGAATAAGCAGATGCCCCAACAATGACCACTAAAAGCACGCGAAAGCTTTTCATCTATTCGAGAGAAGAAAATGATTAAAATGTATTAATTGAATATTATTAAATGCGTAATCCTATTGAAAATACCAATGGTACAAATTTCCTCTTTATGATTTAGATAATTTAATAATATCGCACTATACTACACAAACCAATATCACACACACCACAACCTGACCATAACACACACCCACCCACCCACATACACAACATAACATAACATAACACACCAAAAAAAATAATATACACATAATATAATATATAATATATTATATATATATATATAATATTAATAAAATTAATTATATTATATATATATATATATATATATATTATTAATATAATATATATATATCATTATTAAAATATTATTATAATAAATATATTATAATATTAATATATTATATATATTATAATATCTCATTCCTACAAACTATATATTAAATATATAACTGTTTCAATAAAACTATTTTAAATTATCTTAAATTATTGTTGATAATGCATATTTTCATTTTGCTGATGTTTCTGATAGTATGCATGCTTGCTTGTTTGTAAAATTTTGTGCTTATACTGATAATGGCCTTTAATTGATTATTCTCTTGACATAAGTTTCAAAACTTTATTTTTACTTTATAAAAGCTTGAACTTTTACTGTGCAATTTGTGTATTTTTAATTATTTTATATTTATTTATTTATTTTGCAGGGGAAGAATTGTGATTCGGAATAAGATGGTGTTGTTGTTTATTGTTTGTTTGTATGTAGTTGTTGTCTGCTTGGGTTATTTGTTGTGTGTTGTGTTGTTGTTTGTTTTGATGTTTATTGTTGTTGTTTTTAGTTGATGTTGTTGTTGATTGCTCTTGTTGAATTAATAAGTCAGTATCAAAATTTTATTTAATGAAAATTTATTTCAAATATTTATAAAATTTATCACATATATATATTTAATATATAAGTAGCTATAAGAAAAATTGAGTTACTAGAATAAATTATATGATAAGAGGTGGATTAAATTATAATCTACGATTAAAAATCAAGACTCTTATAGTATATTGATTAGGATAGTAAATGTACAGGATATCACTAACTGAAAGGGTAAAAAAGATCTGTTGATTACCAAAACCATCGTTTTAGCAAAGCTATCATTGAAGTAGTATAACCTATGAATAAAATGGGATCATTTACAATGAATAGGAAAAAATGCTAAATAAATAATGGATTTAGATGATGTATACTGAAAGGTAAAGGTGGTGACATTGAATACGTAAGGAGTTCAGAGGTGTATGTCTACTATGAGATAGCAATCATATTGGCGATCCAAAATGATTTATTCGAAGAGTTAAAAAAGTTGTTCTAATTCTTCCTGCGTTATTAAGGTTTTAATCAAAACCTTGATATATATTATATATATATATATATATAATATAATTAATATATTATATATTATAATATTATATATTATATATATAATATATTATATAATATAAATATATATAATATATTATTTAATAATATTATATATATATAATATATTAATAATATTAATATTATATAGTAGAGGCTCCTCCACATCTTCTATGCAACAAATTCGAATAACCCATCACGCACTCAAGGAGTAATTAAGAAAGGTCGACGCTGATAATAATTGTTACGTTTGAATAATAATTATTATATACTGTTTCGCCTCTGATTATGGATTCAGAGTGAAGCAGAGTGACTGTTTTTCCGTGCCACTCGGAATGTACATATTTGAAAACCAATGAAGTGAAGTTCAGTCTTGAGCTTTCGGGTATACTTACTGATTTCACTCAATATGGAGATTCAGGAAAAAAGCTTCAGAGGATAGTACAATGTTCAGAAAAATGGAGGGGTGAGAGAAGGATAGAATCTTAATACCATATCTGTAAGTTTAGTTTAGATTATACTTATGAGGGTACTAACATATCTTATATATTAATATATAATTAATCATACAAATATAATAAGTAATATATATATAATATATAATAATAATATATATATTATATATATATATATAATTATATATATATATATAATATATATATATAAATTGGGTTCAAAATGGATGAGAGAATTAACTCTAAGCTTGAGATGTTCTTATATTTAATTCTCATATATCTAAATTATACTCAAAAACTACAATAGCTAAAGAAGGGAAAAGTGAATAACCATTGTTGGAATTTGCTGGTCCAGATTTACTAGTAGCGTGAAAATATAATAAAATAAAAAAAAATATGCTGCAGAAATGACTAATGACCAATGTACGACAGGGAATCAACCAAAAACATAAGAAATATTTTACTGTAATTTTTTTGATTTCTATTTTAGGGATTGTTGAAACTGATGTGTATTCTCGTGAATTCCTTATGGCAGGTAGTCGGTGTATATGAGTCTCTGCGGTATCCTTTCACGGGGAACTAGTATAGTAGGGAAGGACTTAAATTCCTCCACCTCCGGGGTTAGGGATTCTACCGGAACCCCCCTCTTTTAGGGTATTTTTTGAGGTGTTACGCGGTGGTTACCTCCGCCCCTCTCCACTACGGTATTATTGGGAATAAACGTCTCCCTTATTGTTACCCCGTCGGCTCTGAGCACCCCCTACATTGCCGTTGATATATTATACCTTTACAAATTAATATATAATTTATATATATATATATATATATAATATATATAATATAATATAATTAATATATATTAGGTATTTGCTTTCATTTATACTACATTATAAACTAAGCATAACATTAATTATATTATAACACCATAATCATCTAGATATATATATATATTATCTCTATATAAAAAAATATTATAATAGTACTATATTATTATCAGTATTATATATATATGATATATAGTATGTCCCTGGCTGCGCATTAAAAAACAAGATAACATATTATAACCTATAGTGAGCCAAGTAATTTAGATTTTATATTGTATTTCATTTTTTTTTTTGAGATTTCCTAAATATAAAATCTCTCCTAACAAGGATTCCAAAAAGATTATTCCCTTGGGCTGTCTGCTGGTATCCTTTGAGGGAATGCTTTTTTTTTTTTTTTTTTTTTTTTTTGTTAATTTTTGTATTTTATTTTTTAAATAAAAGTACTTGCAAACTAAAAAAAAAAAAATATGACCAGACATATTCCCCAGAAAAAAATATGTTATTAGTATTTCCCTAGGTCAAGCTATATGTTAAGTTTTTAGAGATATCTATGATATTGAAATAACATAGATTAATCAATTTCTTTAAATGAAAAAAAAATAACAAAATAACCGGATGTAGAACAAAGAAGAAGAATAAGAGAAAAAAGAAGAAGAAAGAAGAAGAAGAAAGAACTGCGTTGAACCTTTATTGATAACAAAAAATAGAAAAAAAAAAAAAAAAAAAAAACAAAACAAAAAAAAAACAACACAATAGAAAAAGAATATTGATTAGAAAAAGAAAAGGAATAAATAAAGAAGAAAAAGAAAAAGATGAGAAAAAGAAGATAAAAAAGAATATAAAAATAAAGAATAAGATAAAATAAATGAATAATAATAGTTAGTAAAATAGAGAAGAATAACGGAAGAGATAGAGAGAGTGAGAGATGTAGAAGTTAAAAGTGCTGTAGTGGCGTTCTAGAAGTCTACAATGAGGTGGATCCAAACTGGGGAAGTACGTAGTAATACCTTTTTGGTATAATCCTTGGTGTTGGTGTGTGTGGTGTGAAGTGTATGATTTGTGGTGTGTGTGTCATGTTAGGTGAAGAGAGGTAAAAAAAGATGAGAGTGTGTGTAGTTGTGGAAGTGAGAATGTGGACGGAAGTGAAAACATAGTGGATGTACTATGGCATATTTGTATGTGGTTTAGGAGCAGTGTGTGGGGAGGCATGATAATGAGCTGGGTGTGGTGCAGTATAGTGGGAAGTGATTTATACTATTGAGGTAGGTGGGGTGTGAGTGTTAGTGTAATTGGTGTGTGTATTACTGTGGTAATATATTCCAAGGTAGTGTGTGGTATAAGAGATAGTTAGTGTATTAGTTATGGTGAGTGATGGAGTGAGTGAGTGGTAGTATATAATTAGTACTACTAGTTAGAATATTTTATATAATGTATTATTTGATAGATATAAAATGTAGTATTATTTGTAAAGGTATTACACGGCCAATGTAGGGGCTCGAGCGACGGGGACACAAGGGGTGGACGTTTTCCATTACCGTTAGGGAAGGGGCGAGGAAAACCCCAACCCGCACCACCCAAATACCGAAAAGAGCCCCGGGTTCCGGAGACCCCTCCGGAGGGGGGGAATTAGTTCCCTAACCCGTTAGTTCCGGAAAGGCCCCGAGAGAACCCGACTCCTTGCCAATTTCCGGTGCGGGTATACCCTTAGGGTATTCTTTTAGTTAAAAAAAAGAAAAAAAAAAAGCAAAATTTTAATATTGATAAGTGTTTGAAGATTGTGTTTTTTAGTTTTGTTTTTTTATTTATGTTGTGTTTTTTTTTTTGAACATTTTCCTAACCTAGAATTGGACCAGCATTCCAACCAATGTTATTCCTTTTCGCCCTTTAGCTATTTGTAGTTTGGAGATAGGAGAGAAATAAAGTATAGAATTTTTTGCTTAAAATTAAATAGACATCCTTCCCATATATATATATTATAATATACTTAATATATATAGTAGATAATATATATATATATATATAGTATATATATATATATTAATAATATATATATATAGTATAGTATATATATATATAGTATATATTATATAGAGGTATATATATATAAACTATTCTAGTTTTCTATATATTCTTCCTTCTCTCACCCCATCCCAGCAGAAATTAATATTCGCTCTTAAGCCCGTTTTTTTTTTCCTGAATTTCATTTGAAGTGAAATTAGTAAGGTAACCGGATAAGTTAAGGGGACTGAACTCTTTCCATTTTGGTTTTTTCAACAAAACTGTACTCGAGCCTGGCACGGAAAAGCTCTGGCTTGCACTTCTGGTATATAAATTCAGGAGGGCCGAAACAGGGTAATAATTAATTTATTATCTAACGTAACAATTATTATTCCAAGGGCGTCGGAAATTTATTGTTCCCTCTGAGGCGGGTGTGGTGTATTGAGATTTTGCTTGCCCGGAAGATTGGGTGACCATTCCCTTATATATATATATATATATATATAGATATATAGTATTTATAATATAATATATATATTATTATTATATATATATTATATATATATATATATAATATAATACTAATATAATAATACTATTAATATATTATAATATATAATATTATTATATTATATATTATTCCCAAGGTTTTCGAATATACGTTTTAGGACTTGAAGAAATTGGAAAATTTTTAACCTCTTTCGCGAATTCATGGATCGCCAATTATGAATTGCTGTCCCAGTTACATCACAGCCTTCTAACTCCTACGTATTTCATGTCACCACTTTACCCTTCAGCTCATAATCTAAATGTCAATTGTTATGGTAGATTTTTATTTCCTATTCATGTAAAAATCCAATTTTGGTATTTATAGTTTCATAAACCGTCAGGATAGCTTCTAAACCGCATGGTTTTTGGATCCAACAGCCATCTTTACCCTCTTCATCTGGCTACCCCTTAAACTTAAGCCCTAATCATATCCTATTAAAAATAAGCAGTTTTTTAATGGTTAGATAATTTAATCCCCACCTTCTATTCACTATTTATTCTTTTTGTTCTCTTTTCCTTTACTACTATATATCGATGTGATATTAAAATTTTAAATATTGTTGAAAAATAAAGGTTTGTAACTAGAATATTTTCGACGATAACAACCCTGATTTTACTTCCCAAACAATTTACTATACAAACCACAAACCAACCCAACAACAACAACCAGTACATCATTTATGATTGACGGTTACGATACTCGTAACTACAAACCAAATTCTCGAGAATGTGCCGAAACTCCTTTCCATCGATAGTATCGTTTTTGGTATGTAAAGAACCTAAGGAATAATCTGCAAACTTGTCAAAAGAGCCCTGAATAAGGTCCGATTCATGACTTGTCATTCTCTGGAGAGACTTCGCTAACGAGACTCTAGGACGGACCTTTGCTTCAGATTCCAAGAAAGAGGGTGAAGGTGGTCGTTTGAATCGAAAAGCAACTGAAGCCAGTGGCATAGGATCAAAAACAGACACATCAGCAGAGCACTGTTCAGGATCATAACGAGATTGAGTTAATGAAGGGCC
Source organism: Trachelipus rathkii (assembly GCA_015478945.1). Taxonomy (NCBI): domain Eukaryota; kingdom Metazoa; phylum Arthropoda; class Malacostraca; order Isopoda; family Trachelipodidae; genus Trachelipus; species Trachelipus rathkii. Next base: position 9,460 of record JABUQX010017089.1, on the reverse strand, counting down.
GAAAGCTGTATTTTGGCGTGACTTAGAAGTGGATGGTATAGCATCCAGTATCTCTGATGGAAGTGAGACACTGGAGTGTTTTTCAGGCCTTGATTGACCATCCGATGCCCGTAAAGGTCTCAGAATTTTCCTCCCTTCCAACGGTCGGTCGGCTGTCTCTGAGATGTCTTGGGCTTGGTACATTTGACCCGTTGATGAGGTTGTGGCCTCATTAACCAGGTCATTTCCAATAGTAATAGTTACTTTTCTCAATTGAGAAGCTCGATGGTCATTATGGAAAGGTTCAGTGGAGGGTTTCTTTTGGAATTTTTAAAGTCCCAAAATATTAAATCTCATAAACCCAAAAAAAGCTGGTTCCGATTCTGCATTGGGATGGATACCGTCACTATTGTAACCATTCGGACCCAAAGAGTAGACAGTGTTTCTGGGGTTTTTTAATCGCTGATATTCTTTGTACAATTTATGGTTGGGTATAAAACGAAGTGCGTCAGACATAGCAATGGTTCTCTTTTCTTCCCATTTCAGTGAGGAAGTATGTAAACGATGCAGTTCGTTGTATACTCTAATGGTGTCTTCATTTAATTCTTTAGGTGTGGTACGAGGGAGATTTTCATACCATGTTTGGACCTCTGGAGGTGCATAGGCAATACAACGATGGAAGTTGTAATAGGCCAAGTCAGGGAAAGTGGGTAATACCATGAACAATTTAGCATCAGGGTTTTGTTGTTTAATTTCTTTATAGATTTCTTTAATGACCTTAAGCGCATCTTCGGCCTTAAAGGTTAAGTCAGGGAGGGTGACGGTGTATTCCTTATGGTAGGAGCCCTTCGTCATGGTGTATCGGGCCTGTGTATAGGCCATCCGAAAAATGGAGAAAACCAAAACATGGGTAGTTTGTTTGGTCACCTCATACTTTATACTCTTTGGTACGTCCTCGAATGACGCCAAAATAAACCGTTTAAACTTTATGACATTATTGTCCGGGTTATGCAACCAAGAGTCATAAAACGATTCCAAATACGACACCATCGAATGACCGGCCAAAAGTATCTGAAACATATAATATCACAAATTAATTCCACATATTAAAATTTTAAACCCTAATTCTAAAACCTACCATAAAACCATAAACCGTACAACCTTTACATCATCACATCACCATATCCTTCCCCATTCATTGTAAAACTGTGTAACCTCAAAACCTCAAGTAGTGTATTTGTCTCACCTTACAACGTCAAGGTTACCAATTACCAATAAAAACAAAAACAAGGATATTATTTTATTAAAATATAATTTTATTACAAAATCACTATTTAAATATGTTATCTCATTTAAGCTTATTAGAAGGGTCTGTGCCCCAACATTGCAATATTTAGTTGGTTTGGGTTTTTACATAATTCCATCTGATGAGCATCTTGTTCTAAATTCCTCGATAGAAAAGTGTTTTCCGTTCCATAGTAGATCATCTTTGGATCATTCCTTTGACACTCATCCATTCTAAAAAAGAAAAATAGTTACATGGCATAAAAAATATATATAATATATCAAGACATATATAATTAATATATTTCAAATCTAATCTAATACTAGTTAAATCACTTACCTAGAACATTGGGGTTCCATTCATTGGTTTTCTGCTTTCCTAATTATTTCCTCAACCTATTCGGTTCTCTTTCTCCTTTCTAAGATGCGAGTCTGCACCCAAGGTTCATTTAGGTCTGTGACTGTTGCTCTTTTTCGTGTTCGAGCAGCTACTGGTTCTGAAAAATCAACCTCTTCTTTTGTTTCATTTGTCCCGCTCTCAGGGATTGATGAAAGGTTTACTTCAGTAGCCCAGTGTACCACTTTCTTTCTTCCGCTAAAGGTGGTTTGTGCCGATTCTGGAACCATTATCGGAGACTTTTCCCATTCCAAAAATTCTTTAATGGTTTGTTCAGTTAGGATGGGTGATTCCAGTTCT
>JABUQX010017089.1:0-2500 GCA_015478945.1 Trachelipus rathkii | reverse complement strand
GGTTCTCCAATAGTGCATATAATTTACGTTGTCCAATATGGGCGAATTCATAATGATTGATCACTGTGACCTGTACTGCAAAAAGAAATGAAACCACATAATTATACTGATCATTCCGATTCCGATGTATTAAAATACCATCCAAGAGTGATAAAGAATTTAGAGAATAACGGAACAGTTTAAGAGGGCCTCTCAAAGGTTGATTATGGTGTAAGGCTCTTTTCAAACGCCTCAACAAAGGGTCATTTTTCTGACAATCAATAATCTGAGACATCAAAATCTCCACGGTATCTTGAGTATTAATAATCATCGCAAAGTTTTTCAAAGAAATGATTGTGTTATGTGTGTCATTATTATTTGACTCCTCCCCACCGGAGTTGAAGAGACTCTGTACACGATTGACTGTATCTTTCACCTAAATCATTTTCATTTGGAAGATTCGGTCCAAGATGAATTGATAACCACCAACAAAGAAAGATGGATTATAGGATTGGATGGGAAATACGCTTCCGAATGACGCCATGCACAATGGAACCGACACAGGTAAAACGTTTTCCGTTGTAATAAGTCGGTTAAAATGAATACCACTACGACAAAACAAAAATAGCTTCTTTTTGCTATCAGGTAATCCAAATTGTAAAGGATGATTTTTGTTAAAATAAACAAAAACTTTTTGCATCCTCTTTATCACACACATATTAACCTTCTTGTTCCAGTAGTAACTAACCCTTACTCTGGGACTCGAACGCAAACTCGAACGCAAACTCAAACTCGAACGTTAAACTCGACATTATTTTGGTTGTGTTCTTTCTTAGAACTAACCGACAGTTATCAGCTATCAAATATTATTAGATATTCCTCCCCTTGCGTTTAAACTAATAAACGTTTCATTTTAAAAAACATCTTGTTTTTTAACCCCCCTATTAAAGATCTCCATTCTACCTTGTATTCAAGGAGGGTCCTTTAATTCAAGGAGGGTTCCACTCAAGTCAAGGTGGATTTATCAAAGGAGAAATTCATGTGTTGCAGGGATGCATTTTGATAAGTTCAGGTAATCAAATGCGGTAAACCGGTTAGAGAAAGTAGTCCCATTGAACAGCTAACAGCCGGTGGAGAGTAGATAAGTAAATTAACACGTTAGTTATTTCCTTTCGACTAACCTCTTAACACCTATTATGCCGCCACAGTAACACGATAACTTGACTAATTTTCTCTCTGTTCTCTGATTCTCTTAGAATTAATCCATTTAATCATTAACAGACAGTTCCTTTTAGTCTCTGATCTTCGACGCCTGGCAATTAGTTTCTGATCTCCACTTCTAAATCTTATTGGTGGTTTGGGACTCTGCTTAACAGTTTAATATCCGGCGTCTTCTTTACCAATTAACTCTCCCTTAACATATCTTTAAATTAGTTGGCGCCCGACAGGGGACTGCCATTTGGTAGTTAATATACACTAGTTACGGTTTTAACATAATTAGATATCAGGGTAGATACCGCATATCTGAACGTTCCAAATTTGCGAACTCTGCAACATATTCCCTTAAGTATTGTTGGAGTTCCACAGTAATAGATACAGTTTTAGCGCATAACAGACTTAACCTCCTTTTTCCTGCAACGCCTTTTCTCTCATATCATCCTTCATTTATATTTTGTTTTTGTTTTGTTTATATTTTGAAATAATTTTTGAAATATTGATATATATACCATTTCATGCAATAACCCTAATGACGTCCTTAAACAGATTTTCAGAGCTTGGGGGTGATGGGGAGAATGCGGGAAGTGATGAGGTTGGGAGTGGGCGTATCATGGGAGCAGTGGGCGGTGGTTTGGTGGACGTCGGTGAAACTATTGAGGAGGAGGAGATGCCTCCACCGACTCAACAAGATCTGTTAAAGTTTATTAGAGAGAGAGATGATCAAGGCCGAGTTCAGAGAGATCGGAGAGATCCACCACCACCAAGATTTCCTCAGCAGTTAGCAGACAGGGTAGACCCGGGAATCCACCTCTTCAGGAGTTCCTGGCTACCATTACGCAGGAATTTAAGTTCCTGAAAGAGGAAACGGCTTTTTTGCGGGCTCAGCAACCTCCAATACTGCCGCAACAGTCGCAGCAAACAGTTGTTCTTCCTAATGTTGTTGCCACTCCTCCAGTGACGACAACAGATTTATTATCAAATGAGATGGCTCTGATGAACTTCGGTTCACCTGTGTCCCCATTGGTATCAGCACCAATGGGACAACAACAGTTCTATCCAGGAACTACGGCTCAAATGTATGGAGGTTCCCCTTATTCTGACGTTATTTACACAACGAACACGACGACTCCCATTACACAACAGACTGACGTGACCAACAGACAGTCGTATACTATACCTCCTTACTACAGTCAGGGCATGAATGATCCCTTGACTTCAAGTGCTTCAGAGACACCGATATTTGCTCAACAGGCTGGTATCGCATCACCAGTCGATGTTGATGATATATTGTGGACCGGTAATA
>JABUQX010017088.1:17500-20000 GCA_015478945.1 Trachelipus rathkii | reverse complement strand
ATATGGTCGTTGAGGCATGGAAAGAAATGCATGAAAATTTAGCTCCTGACTTTCTTCTGCTGACGATGATTCACGTAGTGGGGAAAGTGTAGCTGAAGGTTCCATTTTTCACTTCTGTCATGGGATTTGTTTTAAATCAAAATTGATGGCATCAAAATTCGTCATAACAGCGAAAAAAACTGAGGAGTGAAAAAAGAAAAAGTTCCCATTCTTCTGCCGATTGTGATTTATTTGTACATTAAAAAGTAAAAGGCTACCATACGGAATTACATCAAAAAAAACAAAATATATAAGTTTGCCCTACCTTTGACCAGTGGAAAAAAACACTAGGTGGAAAAACACTGGGAAATAGTTTATGAATTTTAAAAAAACTAGCAATTAAAAATACCTTTCAGAATCCACCGTCATTATAGTCGAAAGTGAAAAAAAATTTAAGAACACGGAGGAATATTTATGAAGCCACAAGGGAATAGGTTTATCCCTGAAAAGTGGAGGAACTTGCTAATTGTTTCTTGTCATTTTAACTTAGAACTTATTCAAAATGAAGTTTAGTTTTACTAAACTTTAATACGAAACTTTTTCAATTTTCATTTAATTATTTTTTAATTGGTGAATGGTTTGATAAGTAAGAAATAGTTATCTACTCTGTTGTACTATTTCTTACCTCAATTACACTGGTAAACATGAAATTTCTTGGACGGGGTTTCGCAATTGATTATTTATTGATGTGCTGATTCCAAAAATGTAATCGGTTTTTGCATATCACATCGCATTTGTGAGATATTTTGTGTAACACACATTTGTAAAATTATATGATTTTTATATTTTTCATGAGGGTCTGTCAAAATTATTGATATATATATATATATATATATATATATATTATATATATATATTAGATATATGTATATATTTATATAATATATATATATATTATATTATATATATATATATATATATATATATATATATATATATATATATATGATATATATATATATATATATATATATATATATATATATATATATATATAATATATAGATATATATATAATATTATATATATATATTATATATATATATTATATAAATTATATATATATATATATGGATAATATGAAGGCGAGAGAAACAAATCGCAAGTTGATATGATACATGTCCTTTTTGATAGATATATGTGTAAACATATAAGACAACTATGAATTAAAGAGTAATTACGGACAAACAATGAATGTAATTGAAGGAATGGGTTTATTTAATGTAAACATACCTACGATGGTGGTAAATTTTCTCTTCGTAGACGATCTACTGTGCATTGCGTCTGGAATATCCCTCATCAAGCTCCAACAATAGTCGGCCATCTCTGGATATTCCACTTGCCCGTTTCGTCTTCCATGACTTTAGATCTTGGATGGAAAGCGTTCACCCCTGCTCAACACTAACATCGCTAGGTTATCCGGGAAATTTTCCTTAGGTGAGAATGCTAAGTTAGTGCAACTTTTAATACTCATCTACATCCATGAGATGAAAACTGCTCTTTAGCAGTTCCTGTACAATGTTAGGGGTTCTCGGCTTTCCTGTTCCCCAAAAAATTCTGTAATACATCTGAAAAAGCATTCCACGCTCTTGCCTTTACACAGTCATTGTTGTTGCAAAGGCAGCATCACGGAGGAGTGTTCCGTATTTGTGGGCAATCAAATATCCCAGCTTTTTTTTCTTCGTCACTCAGACCAGGAAACGTTGACCATATAAGCGAAAGCATTCACCATCATGGTCCAGGGCCCTCACAAATTGTTCATCAAAACCCAAGTTTTATGTGTAGTGGATGTAAGATGATGTGTTTTCTCTCTGTACAAGTGATTCACGTACGATGTTCCTGTCACTTGGCGTCAAGGTTTCCCTCGGTTGCCATTCTCTTTTGGTCCAGTGATCCTTGCGCCCGGCTGTCCCAATTAGCACAGGAAGCCAGGGATATTTGGTGAAACCTGCCTGCTGACCGAGCAAAATGTTTACCATTTTGAAGTCGACGCATATTTACCCCATGTACTTGATATTGTAGCCTCTCCAAAACTGTCTTGATTTTTGCATACTCCTCTCTCATCCGTACCGAGTACCCTACTGGAACCGAGGCATACATGTTGCAGTTGTGTATGTAGGCAAACCACAACACTTTAAAGCTGCTCGTGGAAGTGCGAATAAACAGTCGCACTCACCTTGCGCATCGTATCCTGGGAGTCCCATAGCGAGTAGTAGGCTGGAAACTCACTGCAATACACCAGGTTACCATCTGACTGACTCGGCTTCTCTGTTACGATAAAATGTTACTCTTGTGCCAGGGTCCAGTAGTCATTTTTCATGCAACCTCGAAGCCAACAGTTCAGGACAACTTCGGCAAATACAATTCACACAAGATCGTTCAGTTCACCTGACGTGAACAATGGACGACCCCTCGACTGTATTTGGAATGGATGATTAAGACATCATCCAGTTTCATTGGC
>JABUQX010017088.1:0-5000 GCA_015478945.1 Trachelipus rathkii | reverse complement strand
CGTCACCATTGCGTGGGAAGTGGGAATCGTGCCAAAAAAATAATGACATCATCAAGAAGTTATGACGTAATCAGGAAGTTATGACGTCACGCGGGATTATTTTGCCAAAAAGAATGACGTTTATAGGTTTCCACAGAGGGATAAGTCGAGATAGAGGTTCACATGAAAGAAAAAGAGAGAAAAGGAATATATATATATTTATATATATATATATAATAAATAAATATATATAATCTAAATAAAACTAACGCTTACATGCTATACCTATATAGTAAATATAAGACATATAATCTTCTTGATTAATTTGTTAAAACAATATTCTAATTAGTAAAATTAATTCAAAATGATAGAACACATAACTTATTACTGAATGATATAAACTTGAAATTTCATATTACGTTGGTAAAACTTTAGTATAATAATATGAGAATATCTCCTTTATGGGTAATAAATTATCAGAAATAAAATAATAAAACTCTATAAAATAGGATATCGAGACTATAACACTATTTGGAATTTACTTTATACTAATCCAATAACATAGTAATAATATAATTCATTATAACTTATGACTAAGATTATAGAGCAGAGTATAGGATAAGCAGCTATACAGATGATCATTAAGAAGATACTATATAAGAAGAAAAAAAAATGAGTTATTTAAAAGTTACTTTAGATCCATGACATTGTAAGTTCTGAGTAGAATAAATTTTGGAGTAGTAACAGATAGATATATAGAAAAAATCTCAGCTACATAATTAGAATATGTTTAACTGAACTAGAAGGAAAAGTACTTAAGTTCCTAAATCATAAGACACGCATAAATGGAGAGCAGAAACCATAAGAGCACTGATAAAATACTATCTAGAGAGAGTAATATTACAAAGTGATAACAGAGAATTATATAGAACAATTAAACTACAAACGAGTAATTAATAGCGCAATAAGAAAAAGACACTACATAATAACCCTTCCATTGAAGCGAAAACAGAACCTAAATATAAAATGTATATATATATAATATAATAAATACTATGATAGGAGTAATTAAAAAAGAATAATCACTTCTAATAATAATATTTTTCAGTGACGAAAATTATAAGTAACAAGGCCCATATCTTAACAAAATAATAAACCTTAATTATATATGTAATTATAAGTAGTTAATAGAAACATAACTCTAACAGTGCTAAAGATAGATAAATTCAATGGTAAATAACTATTGCCTAGATAAATGTAGTGAAACCTTTATAATAGTGGACTAATCATATACTTAGAAAAAACTGATATAATAGGTAATAGGAATAATAATAAAAAATTCACATGTAATCAGAAATATCATGCAGATAATAATAATAAAGGAATTAAATTACTTGCTGTAAATAAGAATTTTCACTAATAAATTAGCCTCATGAGATTGAGATACATGAAATCGATCTAATATTGCAAGATATATGATCTACATCTATATATAATAGTAATAATAATAACTAAATATAAAACGAAATATGCAGTTGAAAGTTATATAATAATAATAATAAATAAAATAAATAAAATATCAGGTTATATATTAAATGAATTACTCAAATTATAATATATAACCTCCCACCCTGATTTTGGATAATGGTGAAGTTCAAAGCTCGAAGAAGAAATCGAGATAAAATAATGAAAATCAATACCAGAAAGCCAAACTATCTTAACCAAAGAATGAGACGCGTAGCGATATAAGGAAAAATGAGTACCTAAGAAAACAAACCATAATAGAGTTAAATACTGAATTCTATATCATCAAGCAGATCCAGAACTATATGAAAAGATAAAATATCATGGAACTGAAGATGAAGAGAAGAGAAATCGAAACAGTTTTTTACACAGATCACTCTTGAAACAGTAAGCAGAAGAAAATTTTATGATTCTCAACGGCAAAGATTTTTAAAATAGAAAGAAAAAGTAAGAGCTAAATAGAAATCAAGTAAGTTAAAAGAAAATACTTTCAAGCATTAAAGATAGAGAGTATAATAAATAGAATACCTCTAGCTCTTTGGTGTGTTGTAGGACTTAGAAACCCCCAAAATTATGGAATGTCATTATTTTTTGCTCAAATATTTCCTTTTAGACTCCACAACAAAATCAGAGTCAGTACACAATCGAAATAAGGTGTGATAGAATTACATTAGAATAATAATAATAATAAATGAATAATAATTAATAATAATAAAATCACTAACTAGGAATTTAAGGAAGATCGAAGCACAACTCTGAGTAATATGTATATACGAAGTTGAGATTAAATATTTAAGAAAAGACCACACCTAGAAAAAGAGAAAAGAAGTGAATTTAAACTTGTCTCAATAGAAGTCTTATTATATATGTTTCAAAGGGTATTAAACCTTCTATAGTTTATATCTCACCAACCAAAATAGAAAAAAAAGTCATGAAGTCTCTTATCTTTCTAAAAAGGCACAACCAAACAGAATGTGACCCAGTTACCTAAATAATTTAGCTGTGTGAAATAAAAACTGAAAAGAACAAACTAAGGTAGCTTGGATATTTGAATGATCTGATGTTAGCGCGTACCAAGTATTTTAAGCTACGCCCCTCTACTATATAAACAATAGACCTTCCTCCTTTCATCGACATTTAAACTCTTTAAAGAAGCAGGAATAACCTGCTAACAAAAAAAAGTTAAAATCTTATGCCAGAGAATCCTAAAGCGAAAGCTTTTTCTCATGAATCAAGATGAAAAGATAACTAAACATTAAAGAATAGAAAGATTTAATAATCTATAGAAAAATTCCAATTAGAGAAAAATGAGTAAGCTTGTAAACCCTAAAACCAATTACAGTGATGAGACTGTAAATACGAGATAATAATAAAGGCTCTATATAAAAGAACAACTATACAGAGCAGCAGCAAATAATAAAAAGTTCATTAAAAGAAGTCTTACAAATGAGTAGAAAGTAGAATAAAAAGAATAATGTTGTTCAAATTCAATGAGAACAAAAAGAAAATCTCAACAATCCCTTCTCTCCAGCGTAGGATGAAGGACCTTTTAATAGCCACACGTGTAAGAAATAGAAGCCTTCTAATAGTCTAATTTCAATTAGAAGAAACAATCCGCCACCTGCTCAATCTTCACTGTTAGCTGAAAGTCAGACCTGAGAATAAAGGAGATTTTAGAATTGGCAAAAGAATGTTTACATAACACCTCGCTTTTTTCCTTCAGTGTCCACTCTAATCATTTCGCAAACTCTGCGTTATGCTCCTCAGCTTTTAGGAAATAATGCATAGTTCTATTGACGTTATATTAATCTAAGTGCACAAGCTCTTTCATTTAGAAATCGAAATAAAATACCATTTACGGTATAATGCTTCAATGTCATTCCGATTTTAAAATTTCAATGAAAAATAGAATATTTCTAATTAAAACTGCTATTGCTACAAGTGAGAATAAGCAGTTAGGATTCTCTACTTGCTTCCTCGTTATTAGTAACCTGCTCCCAGTCGTTACCCAAATCTGTCAGATAAATTCAGTTGTAACAATATTGCCCATACAGTAAGCATTATTACAATCCAATTTAAGTAAACGAAGAAGAGATGTCTAATCTATACAGAATATACTCTGAGCCCATTTATAAGAACTTCCTAGATTTGTAGTGAATACATAGACGTTAGCTCTAGATGATGATGCAGTTCCTGTATGTCCCATACAGAAGTTTGAAATAGAACTTACTCCAGATGCTCCAAAGATCATTTTTAGAAAACAGTATCGTCTCCCACATCCGCCTACTTGCGGAAGACATAGATAATTTACAGATAGTCAGTCTTTATAAGACAAAGTATATATTAACAGTTCTCTGTCTATCCCGTTCCATCTCTATAGTTCACTCTTCTATCTCTTAGTGGCCAAGAAGAACTTCCATTATAACATAATAACCTCTTATCCGGTTCGTGATTCCAGACTATATGTTCACTCTTGACTACTTCTCTCCCTTTCTCAGTGCGTGCGTCTTCTCTATATAGCTTGTAGCCCCATCTGCCCCTCACCCAGACCCAAAAAATATCTCGTTCCCTAGGTATAAAGTTATGTACGATTTTTACGTAGTTGCTTGATTTAATAGACACGTTACTCAAGTCCCTACGAAAAGTAAGGATGAGGGTAAAAACACGAGAAATTTATTAATACTTTCACGTACTAGAAAGCGATAAGATTATTCTGTAAATATCCCAACCAGCTATAAATTATTTATGGGCATAACGTATAATTCGACAATATGCTACCTCAAAATAATATATAATAAGTACCTATTGAATTAGGTCAATGCACATAGATCGCTGTTAGAAATCCAATTTTATAATAGTGAACCTATTGTCACAAGTTGTTATATTAGATGATGTTATCTAATAATTCATGGGTTAAAAATAAGGCAGAACATTTTGAAAACTTAAAGAAAGTTTTTATAACTGCGTTATTTAAGTATGAAATAAATAAAATTAAGAGTTAAAATGTAAACTTAAATATCACTTTTTACAAACCTTCTATGTATTTATCTACTGTGTTAGATTATCAAAGATAGGACGAAGTAGAATCCGAAGAATTTCACCAATAATCCAGCGTAACTGAATTATGAAAAAATTCAGATGAAGAGTATTTGTCCTACTACAGCAAGTGATTAAGCGAAAACACAAAATTCTTATTATTAGGTATTTTAGTTATTTTCGCTTAATATATTTAATTATGTTAGTATTGACTTAATGCCGAACCTAACAAATGAAGCTAGAAACTCTATTATTATAAATACTTAAATAAAAAATAAGTAATTAATTAATGAATTAAATGTAATATGCTGAATAAACAAGAAGAAACACCAAAAGGCATTTATGTAAATAAAGTCATCTTAAAAGAGAAACTATAGTGTGCTTGCAAACCTCAGTTAACTTTATTCAAAATATTATTCACAAGCCATTCAATTTAGGCTAAAACAGTAACGTCCATGTGT
>JABUQX010017087.1:27500-29159 GCA_015478945.1 Trachelipus rathkii | reverse complement strand
TTAATAATAATTAATAAATTAATTAATAAGTAATAATAATAAATAATAATAATAATAATAATAATAATAATAATAATAATAAATAATAATAATTAATATAATAATTAAATAATTAATAATAATATAATAATAATAATAATAATTAATTATAATGATAATGATAATAATAATAAATAAAATGATAAAAATATTAATAATAATAATAATAATAATAATAATAATTAATAATATAATAATGTCATAATTGATAATAATATAATATGTAATAGTATAATTAAATAATAATTTATTTAATAATATTATAATAATAATGAAAATTTAATTATTAAGAAATAATAATAATAATAATAATAATATAATAATAATAATAATAATAATATATAATAATAATATAATAAAATATAATAATAATAATAATAATAATAATAATAATAATAATAATAATAATAATAATAATAATAATAATAATAATAATAATAATAATAATAATAATAATAATAATAATAATAAAATAATAAAATAATAATAATAATAAAAGATAATAAATAATAATTAATAAATAAAATAATAATAATAAATAATAATAATGATTTTATAATAATAATATAATAATAATATAATAATAAATAATTAATAATAATAATAATAATAATAATAATAATAATATAAATAATAATAAATAATAATTAATAATAATTAATAACGTTGAGGTTTCTCAATTAAGGGGAAACTTCAATGCACACAAATATCACTTTCATGCTGATAGAGCTGGTGGAAGTCAAATCATTTACCATTCTCAATGATCTGGGTCAGTTGATTTGGGAATCTACGCATATTCTGGATCGTGCTTCCACAAATCTTAAACAATCTTAACCTTTTCTCAGTTATCCTAATAAATACGCCATTAGCTCATTTTGATTAATCTGGCTATAATATTATATTTCCTTACTCCAATCTTTAAGTCTTTAAGAGTTTCTATACTGCAATTATTCGCATCCTTGAGACTTTGAATCCTGTTATCTTCGCTAACTATTTATTATTCTGTTTCTTCTGAAAAGGTGTGAGGTTGGACTGGTAATCGGATGAGCTAAGCTAATCTTTTCTTTGACTAAATTTTTCTTTCCTCAAAATTTTGGTTTGATTGGACAGGTTTTTGTTTCATTCTACTAGAGAAAGTGCTCATTGGGTGTCCAAAAATTTTCGTCTCTTGTGACACTTGTTAATTTTCATATATCTTGGTATTTATTATTATATGACGAGCAAAGAGCTCTTTTAAAAACGAATGTACTCTAACCTAACTTGGTTCTCCTAACGACAAATTTTTCTGGCCTCTTGCCCAAAAACATCTCAAATTTAAACTTCTTTAAGCTTGCCTGTTATTCCTGCTATTAGCTTTGATATTTCAAGCAGCAAATTACTCAACTGAAAGCCGTTCGTTCATCTATCTACCCCTACTCCTACATACTCGACAATTCTTCGTCCACCACTCTTCTCTCGGTATTTCCAGTATCTTATCTTGATGGAATTACAGATTGATTGGGTTTGCCATTGGGCTCCTAAACTCTAATGGAACGGTTTAGAAAAGCCGAAGCTGAGCTGGTGACGGCCCTAATTTAACTATTCCCTCCATGTCTCAATGCTTGAACTTTCTCTCAGTGT